>JAJMZS010003039.1:0-60041 GCA_023807205.1 Isotricha prostoma
TTGGCTCTCGTGATTATGAAAAACTTTAAGTGATGATTTTACATGTCAAGAAGAGAAAAAAATACTTCATTTAATTTTGAGATTGCTTAAAATTTAAAAGATTGTGGTTATAAAGTTTTAATTGATGAATATATTGAAAATAAAAATGGAGAAGTTATTAATAATTTTTAATAAATTAAATAAAACTAAAAATAAAAAATTAAAATTTTTATGTTATTAATACAATTGTAATTTATTGAATCTAAAAAATATTAATACAATTACAAGAAAAGAAAATTAAAAATCGAAAAATTATTGAATTTTTGAATAAAATGATTAGTTAGTTTTTGATAACAAACTCATTTAATGAATTCAATATTAACTGAATTAAGATATACTTCAAATCAAACAAATTTTTTTTCTTGTTTAGTTGTTTTTATTTATTGTGATATTGGAGAATCAAATATTATAGAAGATAATATTACTAATATTTTAAGATGATTAATATTTTAAACGGAATTTTAGCTACTTTTAGTCATTTAATTAAAAATCAAAAATATAAATTTTTAGAAAAAAATTTTTGTGAATAAAAATAATTTTTTATGAAAAATTCATTTTGAAAATAAGTTTTTTTGAAAAATTATAAAAAACATAAATTTATTGAATACCTTATTTTTGGATTTTTAATTTTTTAATAAAAATTTACAATCAAAATTTTAAAATAAAAATTTTGCTTATTTTTTGAATTTTTTTTAATAATAAAAATTGATAGTCAAAATTTTAAAACAAAAAATTTGTTTATTATTTTTTTTTATTTTTTATTTTTTTTTTTAATACTATAGTATTTTATGTTTCATATTTTTTTTTTATTATATAAACAACTTTTTAATTATTTATCAAAATAAAATGTATTTTTTATATATAAATATTTTTTATAAATAAGTTAAAATTAATATTATTTTAAAATTAAATAATTAAATAAACTCAAATTCATTTTTAGATTATATTTAATAATACCTAAAATTAAATAAAATTTAAAATATTCTTTAATGATTAATACAAAAATTAAAACCAACTCATTTAAAATTTATATATTTCAAAATAATAAAAATCCTTAAAAAAAAAGTTCAATAATCAATATGAAAATTACTAAAAGAAAGTTTTCTCATTTCCTCCATTCTATCCTGAGGTTTCCTTCCATATAATTCAGCTTCTAAATTATATCCCTGTTTCCCATTTTCTCTTAAATTTTGCAATTTTTCAAGAAATTCTTCACTTTTTTTACTATCAACACTACTCATATCAGGTGGTTCTTGTGAATTTCCAAAATCATTATAATTATCAGGAATAGTTTTTTTTAAAATATAAAAATTAACCATATTATACAAATTACCATCTTCAAATTCAACATTAGGAAATCTCCCATCACAAGAAGCAAAACCATCAATTATAAATTGACATCTATATTGTCCACTTGGAAAAGTATTTGGTTGAATTGATAAAATAAACATTCCTAAAAAATCATTATAAACAAATGGAAATTGTTTAAATGAATTGTTAAATAAACCTATATTAATTGATGTTGATGATCCTGGTAAAAATACTCTTAATTCTACTTTTTTAGCATAAAATGGATATGTTATAAAATATGATTCTTTCATTTGTTTTCTTAATTTTTGAAAATTAGAATAAAATTGATAACCTTTAAATGTATGTTGGATTTTTTTTGCTGCATTTTCTCTACTTTTTATTATATTTTCTTTTAAAGCTATCATTCCAATTTGATTTTTATCATATAATAATTTAAATAAATTTTGAATTTTATCTGCACAAATATCTCTTTCAAATTCAATGTTATCTCTTAAGTAATTTTTTCTTATTTTAATACCTACTAAATATTGTCTTATTAGACTTTGAAGTAAAATTATTTCATCAATTCCTTTTTTTTCTATTTCTTCTTCTACTTGAATCGTAAAATGTTTTTTAAACATGTAACTTCTAAATACTGATTGTATTTTTACTATTGATATTATTTTGTCAATAAATGATAATTGTAATTCATTATTAATGAATCGACAACCTAATCTTAAAAGAGGAGATATTGTTTTATTTTTATAAGTTTTGAAATCTAATGTTTTTTCTTCTACTTTTTCAGGTTTTTTAATTAAGGAAATATTATTTTCTGGAGTTTCTATTTGAGAATGTGATGGAATATTATTTTTGATTTCAATTTGTTTTGACTTTTCTGTTTGTGATGATCTTTGATATGCAACACTATTTAATTGAAATAATCTTCTTAATATTCCTGTTTCTCTTTTAGAAATTTTATGTCTTGTTTTTGGTTGTTGAGAACTCATTTTAAGTTTTTTTATAAAATTATTAAATAAAAATATTAATAGGTTAAAAAAATATTTTTTTTGACATTTATATTTTTTAATTATATTTATATAATTAATTTACTTTAAGAAGATATCATTAAATTTTATATTTTTTCTATCTTTTATTGAATTCATTTCATTAATTTTGGTTTGGTCATCATAATAATTGTTTTCATAAAAATATTGGTTATCATATCTATAATCACAATTATTATATTTTCTTTTATAATAAGAAGGATATTTTTTCATTAAAATTTTTTCATGGAAATTATAATCATATTTTGAAGTAAAAAGTTTCCCTGATTTTGATACAGATTTTTCACCACCTTCAACAAACATTTTATCAATCATAAATAAAACTTTATCAATCCAATCAAAATCATCTCCTGAATTTATTGAAATACCAATTACTACAAAACATTGAATAAATATTTTATAATCAATTAATTCCTCTTTTTTATATTGTCCTTTTGAACAACCTGCAAAAAATATTTCTCTCAAATTTGATAAACTTAACCAATGAGGATAAATATCAAAGTCTTTAAAAAAAGATGAAAAATTATCAAAATTTATTAAATTAGTTTTTTTATCAGCATAATTTAAAAAATGACTCTTAATTAATGGTGTAATATCTTTTATTAATTCTTGTATTTTTTCATTTGTTGAAAATATATTTATTAACTTTATAACTTCAGGAACTAAACTATATATATTTAAAACACCTGATAATTTTTCTATAAAATCATTCATTTTTTCATCTAAAAAATATGACATTGATTCATTTATATCATTTTTTTCATTTGGATATAATCTTAATGATATTAAAGGAAGGCTTTTGAGGAAAAGATAAAAATCAAATTTATAAATATTATTATTTCTACTTATTGATGAATTTAATATTGATGAATTATTCAAATTGAAATTAGAAATCCAGTTATTATTTTTTTTATTTTCACTATTTTCTAAATTACAATTTATATAACCTGAAATTGTAGAACAAATTATATTTATATCAACTAAATTTAATTTATCTTTTTTTACATCATTATATATTGGAGAATCTAAATAACTTCCTTGAGAAATGTTTAACAATGAATTATTTTTTAGTATATTTGGTTGAGAATTTGATTTATTTAATTTATAATTTTCATCTAGATTATTTTTATTTTTAATTAATGAATATGAAATAAAATTATTTTGTCTTTGAGTTAATATAGTTGAATTTTTTAAATTTAATGATTTTTTAATTCTAAGTAATCCTCCATCATATAATAATTTTTGGTAATTTGAAAAACTTAATTTTCCATATTGAAATTTATCAACTAATTGAGAATATACATTAAATATATATTTTAACTTTTCTAAATATTTTCTTAATTTCATATAATTTTCATTATTTAATCCTAAAAATGATTGAATACTAACGAAATTTCCTATATTAAAATGTAAGTTTTTATTATCATCTTCAAGTAACTTTTTATTAATTAATTCAATAACATCTTTAGGAGGAACAATACAAAATTTTTTATTATAAGTTGAACAAATGTTTTTATTAAAGTTAACATAACCTTTACTATGATAAATTTTTTCAATTAAATATAACAATTTTTCACTTTTTGAAATTTCAATTGTATAAAAATAAAAAGAAGCTATATGAGAAAATAATAAAACAAATTTTGGAAAAGTATAAATTGTCCCTATATTATATGAATTTTGATTAAACTTATCTAATGAAATATTTGGATTGTTAATTAAAGTTTCTAGTGAATTTGAAATAACAATTGACCAATATAATTCTAATAAATTTTTATTAATTAAATAAGGAAATATTTGAAATTCTCTACAAAAAGTTAAATAATTTTTAAAAGAATTTTTTTCTATTTTCTTTAAATCAATATAATTATTTATTTCATATATAAAATAATATTTATAAATTTGTTTTAAACCTTCTAAAATTGATGACAAGATTAAAAAAGAAAGTTGATCAAATGAATAATTTTCAATAAATTTTTTAAAGTTTAATGGTATATTTAATTTAATTCTATTATTATTTTCTAAATTTGAATTTAATGAATTTTTACTTTCTGTTAAATCATTATTTTTTGTTTTTTGAGTAATTTCAATTTCTGAAATTTTATTCATTTCCAAACAATAAGGTTCAAGGAATGTTCTAATAAAATTACTAAATGTTCCTTTTTTATCATCATAAAAATTTTTATTTATACACATACAAATTTTAGTTAATAAATCCAAAAAATTTTCTGAAGTATAATTTTTTATTCCTTTATTTATTCTTTGTACAATAATTTCAACATCTTTAGTCTTAACATTTTTTTCATCTATAATTCCACAATTTTTCAATATTTTAAATAAACTTTGATAAGATAAATAAAATTGTCCATTTTTAGGCTTAGCAAAATACATAAAAACTTTTAAACAAATTCCTTTAATATCTTCAAATGTATATTCTCTTATAGATTCTAATTTGTTTTCATTATCATTTTGAATATTATTATTCTCATTTTCATTTTTTAATATATTTAAAATTTTAATTGTATCATTTGTTCCACTAGTATTTAAATTATTTGATATTTGACTTATATTAGGATTAAAACGTGTATTTTGTTGATTTTGATAAAATGGATTTTGAACATATCGAAATAAAATATTTTTTGTTTTATTATTTCGAATTTTCATTTATCGTTAAAAATTTTTTTATATTTTAATTATTAAGTTATAATATATAAAATTTGTTTTTAAATAATAAAATATTTTCAGTTGAAAAAATTTGATTTAAGAGTATAATTTCCATTTATACTTTTAAATCCATTATTAAATAAACCTGAATTATTTCTATTTGTTTTATTATTATTGAAAGAAAGAAATGATAAACTATCAAAAGTTTTATTTCTTTCCATATTTAATTTATTTTCATTTCTTTCTTGTAAATTAATAGATGAAATTTTAGAGTTAAAATGATTAACTTTGGAGTCATAAAATTTAGATTTATTAAAAGAAAAAAAATTATTTTTTTCAACTGACCTTGAAGGCAAAGTCATTGAATTTAAATCAAAATCTTTATTAATTAAATTAGTACTTCCAATATGAAAAAATTCTAATTTTTCATTATCTTCATTATTTTTGTCTTTAATTTCTATTAATTTATTAAAAAAATTTTTACTGTTAATTTTTTTAACACTTAAACTTTTAGAAGACGAAGTTATATAACCATTTGAATGAAAATTATTATCTTCATTTTTATTTTTATCAAAAATTGAGTTTGTAAAAGTTTCTCCAAATTTTTTTTCCATAATTGATGCTGTTTTTGGATTATAAAATGTATTATATTTTTCTAAATAAACTTTATCATCAAATAAATTATTTGATTTTCTAGGTTCTAATTCATTTAAATTTTCCCTAACTGAATTTTTTTCGTTAGGATCAAAATAATAATTTGTAAATCTATGATTTAATTTTAATAAATTATCATTATTATTATTATAATAATTATTCAATGGTTTATCCAATCTATTTGATTTTAATGTTGAATTAAAAGAAAAAAAATCTTTATTTTCTTTAACATTTTCTTTGTTTGTTTTATGATTATTTTTTTCATTATTATTTTCTTTTATTGTAGGATTTAATAATTTATTAACTTCATGATAATTAACATAATTTCCATTAACAACTTTTTTAATAATAGTTCTAACATCATCACATTTAGATAACAATTCAAGTAAAGGAATTAATTTAATTAATTCTTTATCATTTTGAAATGAATGCCAAGTTGAAATAGGAATTCCATTATCTTTATTATATAAATAAGAAATTGGATTATTATCAATAATAATAACATCTTTTAAATTTCTTCCAACTTTCCTTAAATCTTTTATAAATAAATTCCCAGAAGAAGTACAATGTTCTCTAAATAAACGATATGATATTCTTCTATTTGGATCTAATTTATTTAATAATGGATTTGCATAATCTGAAATTGAAGCAGTAAAAATAACTAATTCAAATAAAGTTGACATTTTATCTAAAAATTCATCTACATAAGGCCTTTTTAAAACATAAATCGTATGTTTTTTTCCATCATATAACATATCAAAAACTATATCTTCTTTTGAATAAAAAGTTTTAAAATTTGAATGGACTAAAGTTTCATCTAAATCTAAAAATAATGTTTTTCTTTTTGATAATACATATGATTTTTCTGGTAAATATTTTAATTGAGAGTTATTATTATTAGTTAATTTTTTTATATCTGATTGAAATGGATTTATATTTATGTTATTTTTCATAATATTTAATTTATTACTTAGTTCTGAAAATATTTTTTGATTTTTTGATTCTGTTTTTGAAAGTTCAAAACCACCTGGACTGAAAATTTGATCTTTTAAAGTTTCGAAATAATTGTTTTTTTTATCCGATTTTTCATTAATATTATTTATTGAATCAAATAATGAATTTTTTTCTTTTTTATTTTTATTATTTATTTCTATTATTGGTCTTATTAACATAGTATTTTTATTTACAATATTTGCAGGAAGAATTTTTTGATTTGTAGATATATTTATTTTATTTTTTGGAGTTATTAAATCACGCATTTGCATTTTTATTTATTTTTAAAAGGCAATTAAATATTAAAATACAAAAAGAGAATGAAAAAATTTTTTATTAAATATTAAAAAAAAAATATTATTTTTTACCAAAACGATTTATTAAATATTGAACTTCACTACTTAAATTATCCCCTATACCTAAATTTCTATTTAATTCTTTTCTTAACTTTCCAATTTTTACGTTATAATCAAAAATTGCACTTTTTGTACTTTTTATATCAATTAATAAAACACTTATTTGTTTACTTATTTCTTTTATATCTTTATTATTTAATTCAAGTTCTTTTTGAATTTTTACTTTTTCTAAATTACTTGCTCTTGTATTTTTATCAAAAGAATCAATTTGTTTATTCATTTTTTCAATTAGGTTTTTTGTTGAATTTATTTCTTTATTATTATGATTATTCATTTTTTTTAAACTAATATTTTCATATATTAAAGAGTTATTCTTTTTATAAGTTAAAGAATTATTATTATTAATATTGTTTAAAGAATCTTTATTTTGTTTAATTGACTTTTCTAAATCATTAACGATTTTATTTTGTTTATCCAATTCTTCTAATTGTATTTTTTTTTTATTTTTTAAATCAGAATATACAGTTTTATTTAAAGTTTTAAGTAAATTTTCAAATTTTTTTTCTTCTTTTAATCTATTTCCATAAAATTTACTATAAATTCCTAAATCAGTATCATATCTAACTAATTTTTTAAATGAATTAGGCTCATTTAAATTAAATTCTAAAAGTGATTTTGTATTATCTGAAATTCTTAAGCTATTCAATTGAGTTTTTGGTTTTGATTCATTTCTTCCTTTTATTATATCATTTTTTTTTAATTGTTTTGTTAATTTAGTTTTATTTATTGTTCTTCCTTTCATTAATTTTTTTAATATAAAATTAAGAATTATAATTAAATTTAATATAATATTAAAATTATATTAATAATTTGTCTATTAAATAAATTTAATGAGTAATAATCTTGATTTGGTAAATTTGTCTAAAATCTCAATTGATGTAGACAATCCAAATTTTATTCAAGATGAGGAAAGTATTGTTATATATGAAAATTTAATAAATCAAACAAATAAAAGTGAAAAAAAAAAGAAAATAATTCCAAAAAATTCAAATAAAATATTAAAAAACTCAAATAGTAAGCCAATGATTTCTAAAAAATTTACTAATCTTCTTAATAATAAAGATGATAAATCAAATCATAAAGATAATAAATCACCTAAATTAAATAGAAAAAATTCTAATGTTGAAAATGAATATTATAAAAAAATTACTTTTACTCCAATTAAAGAATTTTTATCTAATGAAAATGTATATGAAATTTCAAATGCTCAAACAGATTATATTTCTGCTTTAGATGAAATTTATAGTGAAAAAATCAGAAAAATAAATGATATTAATAAAAAATATGATAATGAATTATTTAAATTAAAAGGTTATGTTGATGAATCAAATAAAGAAAATATTAATAATATTATTTATAATTCAGTTTTAAAAGATAAAAATGAAGAACTTAGTAAAATTGAAAAAGAATTTTATTATAAAAAAGATTATGCTTTATCTACTTATAAAGAAAGAGGAGAAAATTTAAAAGATATTTTTAAAAATGAAATTTCTAAGTGTTTAAAAAATATAAAGAAAGAAATTTCTTCTCAATTTAAACAAACAAAAAAATAAAATTGCATTAAATATATATAATAAGGTTAAATCAAATAAACTTTATAAATAATTATTATAAATTATATATCTATATAAAAAAAATTTAGTAATTGTATTATATAGTTTATTTATAAATATTAAATTTTTAATGATAACAGATTTATTTAATTATAATTCTTATATAATTTTATATTTTTCCTAATAATAATAATCATAAAATTTGTATTCATAAAATTTTACAAAGAAAATATTATTATTATTTTTAATATAATATAGTTTTTAATCAATATTATCATTATTTAAATTGCTTTCTCTAACTTCAGAATCAAAATAACCTCTTGATATAACTGTTCTTCTATCGAAATTTTTTATATTTATAATTTTTTGATTGATAATATCAGGATGAGATTGTATCTCATTAGTTGATGTGGAAGTATTTACTTCAGAAACTACAACAATTTTCGAATTACTATTTCTTTGTTGAGAATTATCAATATTATTATTTTCTTTAAAAGAAACTTTTTTATTTTTTTTATTTTGTTTTAAACAAATATCAAAATTATTAATACTAGATATATCACTATCAATACACTTAAAAAAAATATTAATATTTTTATAAAACTTAAATCTCTTTTTAATATGTAATTCATCATACCTACAACTTTTAGGATACCATTCAATTCTTTTTGAAAAAAACTTAGCTAAAGAAAAAGTTTTTTCATAATTAGAAACATTATCAATTCTCCCATGCATTGCTAATAAGGGACAATTAATATTTACAATATTACACATATCTAAATAATACTTTTCTAAAATAGGAGAATATAAAATTAAACCTTTTATATTTTGATTATCTAAATTATAAACTGAACATAATTTAAGTGCTGGAATTCCACCTAAGCCAAAAGCAAAAATAACAAAGTTATTTTTTGATAAATCCAAATATTTTTTTGAAAAATGAAAAACTGAATAAGTATCAATAAAACAATTTTCTATATTTGTAATTCCATTACTGAGACCATAACCTGAATAATCAAAACTAATAACATCACAACGTAATTGAGTACATAAATCACATAAAAATGGATATATATCTCCTAATGTTGTGTTGTTATTATGACAAAATAAAATTGATTTTTGATTTTGACTTTTTGGTTTGTTTTTATTTTTTAAATGACATATTATTATGTAATTATTTATTTTTGGATCTTTTTTATATTTATAAAATTTTACCTCCAACCATGGATATTTAATTTTATTTCCATGAATTATATCTATATATTTTACTTCTTCATATTTTGGATTTTCATTTTTTAGATTTTTTATTGGTTTAATTTGGTAATTTATTTTATTTGGATTTTTAAAATCATTTTCTACTTGTTGAGATTCATGACAATTTGTGCAATTAATATTACATATTCCAGCATTTAACATTTATTTTTAATATATTTTTATTATTAACATATACTATTTAAATTTTTTATATTTTTCATTTATTTATATTAATTTAAATTCATAATTAAATATGTCACATCAAGATGATATATTAAATTCAAAGATAAAAGATATATTGAAGGATAATAATAATTTTGATAATATCTTTATGAAAAAAATGAAAAAAATTTATTCAAAACATCAAACTTCACAATTAACTCATTCAAACTATTTTAATAGTCATTCAAATAATAAAATCCGCTTAGAAACATCATTAAAAACAAATCAAATGATAAATAATTCAAAAAGTACTTATAATTATAATAGAACAAATAATAATAGTAAAAATATAAAAAAAAGTAATAGTAGTTTAGAAGAAGATGAAATAAGAGCATCGAGTAAAAATTCAAAAAAAAATAAACAAATAAGTCCAAGAGAAAATAATAATTTACTAAAAGAAAAAAATTCAAGTATAAGTGGTGATATGAATAGAGTAAATAAATATTCTTTTATTCAAGCAGTAATTTCAAATCAAGGAAATTATAGTCATCAACATAATATTAAAAGTGCAAATACTTCTAAATCAAAAAGTAAACCTAAAAAAAATAATTTAATTAAAGGTTATTTATATACTAATTTAACAAAGAAAGCAAATCCACAAATGATAATTAAATATGGTAATAGTAAAAAAATATCTACAAAAAATTCAAATATTAATATTTATAATCCTTATGAACCAACTAAAATTGAATATAAAAAATTAAGTAAAACTGCATATCAAACTAAGAATAATTCAAGAAAAAATTCCACAGAAAAAAAAAGAAAAAACGATAATTTACATTATCATCATAATCACTTTGATGAACATAGTGATAATACTAGTAAAAATTATAGTAATCAAAATAATTCAGGTGCAATTGCAAAATCAATTGAAATTAATAATTATATATTATCTTCATCAAAAAATAAAAATGATCATCATAATAGTTTAGGTAATTCATCATTAAATTTTGTTAAAAATAAAAACCAATCAATTAATAATCATCATAATAATAATAATAATCATAATCTTTCTGGAAATATTTTCCATGTTAAAGGATTATCTGAAATTCCAATTAATAAAATAATATTATATAGTAATAATACAAATAATAGTAAATTAATTAAACCAGGTCATTTTATTGCTAATTCTAAAAAATACATTAATGTAAATGATATTAAATATATTGAATATATTAATTCAAATTTAAAAAATAATAATTCAACTAAAAATACTTCTTCATTAAGTAATATTTCAAGTAAAAAAAAAGATGAGAGTGATAAAGATTATTTACAAATGAAATTTCAAAATAAATTTAAAAATACAAAATTATTAACAACAGTTCATTCAAAACAAAATTCAAAATCAAGTAGTAGAATTGAAGATTATTCAAATAATATAATAACTCATTCAAAACCACTTGATATATCAAAAAATAATTTTATTAAAAAAAATATTCCATATACTGCTTGTCAATCACCAACAAGTAAAATCCAAAAGACAAAAAAAAATCCTTTAAAAAACAATTTAGTAAAAAGAAGTCTTGAATTAGGTTATCAAAATAATATAAAAAAATCTTCAATTCAAAGTATAAAAAATATAAATTTCGATATTTTAAAAAGAGAAAAACAAACAAATTTACTTAACTTAAACATAAGTAATCACAAAAAAGAACATTCATACAACATTTCAAGAAAAGAAGTAAATAATATATTATTAGATAAAGAAAATAATCAAATTGCAGAAACACAATCACTTCAATCAACAATAAGAGAACCAGCATATTATAGAAAAGAAATGGAAAAAATATCAAATTATATAAAACAATGTAAGTATAAAATTTTAATATAAAAAAAAATTTTATTTAGTTCATTATACAAATGGTAAATATCCAGGAACAAAATTAGATTTTTATAAATATGGAAGAAGATTAGGAAAAGGTGCTTTTGGAAAAGTAAATTTAGCACTTCATATTTGTTCTGGTCATTTAGTAGCAATAAAATCCTTCAATAAAAAAAAATTAAAACGAGAACATGATAGGAAAAAAGTACAACATGAAATATCAATTCTAAGTAAACTTCATCATCCTTTTGTATCAAAGTAAAATATATTATTTAACCAAAAAAAAAAATTTAAAAAAAAATAAAATAAAATAGAATTTTAGACTCATTTAAAACTGAAAAACACATTTTAATAATATTGGAATACATATGTGGTGACTTACTTAATTTCATTCGTAAAAGAAGTAAACTTTCAGAATCAACATCGAAAATAATATTCAAGCAATTAATGGAAGGATTAAAATATATTCATAGTAAAAACATTGTACACAGAGATATAAAATTAGATAATATTTTAATAGATTTATCAAATACAATAAAAATATGTGACTTTGGTGTAAGTAGAGAAATATTACCTGGAGATATTATGCATGAACATTGTGGTACTCCTGCATATATTGCTCCTGAAATTTTTAAAAATAATGGTTATGAAGGATTTGGTTGTGATGTTTGGTCTGCTGGAGTTTCACTTTATTATATGTTAGGTGGAATTCAACCTTTTAAAGGAAATAATATTAATGAATTAAAAAAATGTATTATTAGTGGAAAATATGATAAATTAGAAAATGTTAGTGATGAAGTTAATGATTTAATTGATGGAATGTTACAAGTTGATGTTAAGAAAAGATTTACTGTTAATCAAGTTTTAAATCATCCTTGGTTATTTGGTGTTAATGTTAATAATAGATTTAATGCTAATTTATTTACTAGTGCTGAGAAAGTTTTATTAAGTAAATATAATGTTGATTATTTAAATTGTAGTAAAGAGGAAATTATTGAGAATTTTACTATTAAAAATTTAGATACTTTGGAAGAAGAAAAAAAATTAATTGGTAATACTAAAAGTTTAATTTTAGCTCCTTATAATTCATATGCTTTACCAAATGATTATTTAATTCAAAAAGGTATTTGTATTGAAAATGATATTTGTAAATTTGGAGGTAAAGCACAACAAGCTAATTTAAAATATGAATTAAATAATAATAAAGATTTTGATAATGGAGTTATTAAAACTCAAAAATCAAAAAATGATAATTTAGATAATGATGATAGTGATAATGTTCCTAATAATTCTTTTTCAAGAGGAATTTCTCCTAATATTGAATTAAATGATGAATATGTTGCTGAAAGGAAAAGTAAGTTAAATTCACCAAAAAATAGATCTTCTAGTTCTGATTCAAATGTGAAAATTGTTATTAAAGATGATTTAATTAGAGAAATTGAAAGGAATATTGGTTATGATAGGAAATATTTAGTAAATTGTTTAAAGGAAAAAAAAATTAATTATGCTACTGCAACTTATTATTTATTAGATAATGATATTTCTAATCAATTTTCATAAGAAAAAAAAATATTTTTTCCAAAATTGTTTTTTTATGGAAAAAATACATAAATAATAATAAAACCAAAGTAAAATTATATATAATCCTTAATTTTATATATTTATAAAAAAAAATTTTTTTCAAATAAACTTTTAAAAAAAAACCAAAAATAAATAAATATAATAAAAAATAAAAAACAATTAAAAAAAAATTCTCACTTCTTATAAAATCCATTAACAAATTTATGTTCCAACAATTCATCAGCAATAGGTCTATAAATATTATTTCCTCTCCAGCATTTTTGAACAAAATCAAGTAAAACTCTATTTTCTTTTTTATAAAAAATATCTAAAATATCATCATCAGCAAATTCCAAAGGAGAAGAAAAAGAAATTAACTGCATATCATTTTCAGGAGGATGTTTATTTTTATCTCTAGTATAATAAGGATGCATTCCACTAACTAAAGTATAAACAATACAACCAAGACTCCAAATATCACAATCATAACCATATTTTTTTTGAAGAAGAACTTCAGGTGCCATATAAGCTTTTGTGCCTGCAATTGTTCTTATTAAAAGTGTCTTTCTGTAATCTACAGGAATACTTATTCCAAAATCACATATTTTTACGATTCTCTCATTATAATTCATTAAAATATTTTCTGGTTTTAAATCTCTGTGGATTATTTTATTTTTATGTAAATATTGTAATCCTAATAATATTTGTCTTGTTATATCTGATACTAAAGACATTGGTAAGTATTTTGTTTCATTTTCTATTTGGTATCTTTTTATAAATTGCATTAAATTCATTTCTAAATATTCCATTATTATTTTTATTTTGCATGTTGGACTCAATTCAGATTTTTCTATTTCACATTCTATATATTGAACTATGTGTTCATTATCTAATTCTTCTAATAATTTATATTCTTTTTCTATACGATCTACTCTTTCACTTCCTACTATATTATAATATTTAATTGCAACATATGTTTGTTTTTCTTCTATTAAACCTAAATATACTCCTCCTTGACTTCCTTCTCCTAATTTTTTTATTATTTTTATTGTATTATTAAATATATATGAACCTATTCTTAAATCGAAACCTAAACTTTGACTATCATCAACTTTAGAATTTATATTATCATAATCAGAATCATTTTTTTCATATTCATTATCAATATTTATTGTTGAATATACTTCTGATTCATTCATTTCTTCATCTGAATTATTTTCTATTTTGTCGATATCATTGCTTTTTAAAATATCATAAGAAGTTTTTAACTTTAATGATTTTATGAAATCTTCAGGAAGTATATGATTTACTTTTTGTGATGTTGATAATTGTTTAATATATTCTTTTGCTTTTTTATCTTTTCCTTTCATATAAATTAAAAAAATAAAATAAATTAAAAATATTAATTTTCTTTAATTAAAAAACTAATAAATAAAAAAATAAAAGAAATAATCTATTAAAAACAAGATAAAAACTTTTCATAACATATTCAACACAATCTTCACTTTTATAAAATAAATGTCCATTTTCAAACAATATTTTAAGAGAAATATATTCATCATAAATTTCTTTATTTTCATAAGCCCAATGAGAGCAATTATATCTATTTTTAGTATGACACATATCATTAATTAATTGTATATGTAAATTATGATATCTCTCAACTAATTCAGGAAAAGTATTATCATCTAAAGAACAATATTTAACTTCATTATTTCTAAAACCACAATAACAACCATCTTTTTTTGTTAATTTTTTATCTATTAAATCATCACTATAAATTTCATTTGCAATATAATGATAAACACATTGTTGATCACATCTTACAAAATCTTCATAATTATTTATTAACTCTCTATCATTAAATTTTTTTACACATACACCACCACTTGCTTTCCCATATTTACATGCATATTCATTATTACTTGGTTGTCCAGGAGGAATTTTATATAAAACATCTTTACAAACTAAATTAAGACATATTAAATTATTTTTACATTCAAAAGTAGACTTACAACTTTCATCTTTATCCTTTAATAATTCACATCTTTTTTTTCCTTGATCTGTAAAAATTTCACAATATTCTCCTACATCACAATCATAATGATTATCACAATCTTTATTTATTCTATTTTTAAATACACATTTATGATTTTCACATTTTAATTTTTCATTATTTCCACATGTTTCATTACAATAATCACCTGCTATATAATTCATTTCTCTATAATTATAAATAAATTTATATTGATTTGTATCAGCAATATCTTCATTTCTTCCTTTAGCGACACATTCTATATTTTTTAAATTTTCATTTATTGAATTATTATATTGTAAATAAATATCAACTGTATCATTATAATGAACAATTTTATTAAAACAAATTTGAGAATTTAATGCTGAATTATTACAAGTATATCTAGGACAATTATCTTCTTGTAATTCTTTATGATCATGAGAAGAATCATATTTTGGAAAAGCCATTTTTATAATACATTCTTTAGCATTGAACATTTTATAATTATACAAACCCCAAATTTCAAGATTTTCTGTTCCAGGATTAATTTCATAATTACATGCATCATTAATACCATGTTCTGCAGGATGACATTCATTACTACTATAAATATATTCTCTTTTTCCTTTAATATAATTAGTATAATTTATATTTAAACCTCCTAATCTACAATATTTTTTACCATCATAACCACATAAACAATTTTCTTTAATTGTAATAATTTCAGTATATGAATTATTAATTTTATGTGTATAATTACAAGGATGATTTTCATCACAAGGAGATCTTTGATTTAATAATCTTAAATTCATACAAACTCCTTTATAAGCAACTCCTTTTTCACAAAATGATAATCCATCATTAAAAAAAGTTTTTTGATCAACTTCTTCACCATCTGGTAAACTAAAATATTCAGTACATTTATTTTTATGACATCCAGCATTGGGTTCACAATCAGTATCTTCAGTACAATATTCATCTAGTTTTCTTAGTTCAAGACAAGTATTATTTATACATGCTAAATTTTTTAAACAATCTGCTGTGTCTATACAAAAATCATATTTTTTCTTTCCAGAACATTCTTCATCATCACAAAAACCAGAAATACAATCATTGTTGTCTTCACAATCACTTTCTGGATATTTTTTTGTTTTTTCATATTTTTTTCTTATACATTTTAATGTTCCTTCTTCAAATTCATCTGATTGAAGTGGACAATAATATTCTTCTTTACAATTATTTAAAAATACTTTGTTACTTTCTTTTGGATTATAAATTAGACATGTGTCATTTTCACTTTTATTATCAATACATTCTATTATTGGACATTCTGATTCTGTATTTAATATTCTTTTTATAAGAAAAATAAATATAAGATTATTTATTACCATTATTAACAAAAATTTTTTTAAATTATTTTCAGTATTTTTTTCTAATTTTAAAATTTAATATCATTTAATATGGATATATTAGATCAAAAACAAGTTGATAAAACTTGTTCTATTTGTTTATCATTTCTTACAAATCCTCAAATATGTAATAAATGCCATAATAAATTTTGTTATAAATGTATTCAAAATATTAAAATATGTCCTTTATGTAGAACTAATCCTTTTACTTATTCAAAATATATTGAAGTAAAAACTAAAAATGATTCTTTAAATCTAAGATTTAATTCTATTAGAAATGAAATTATTATAAAAGGAAATGAAAATTTAGTAAATATGTTAGAAGAAAGAAAATTTGTTGTTGATAAAATTCCAAAATGGAAAGATGTTATTTTATTAAATATGAAAAATTTTTTAAATATTTATGATAGTAAATTTAAATTTTTTCTTTATTGTGTTATATTTAAAAAACCTAATGTACAATATTTTATGAAATATAAATATATAGGATTAGAAACTGATGGTCAATTAAAATGTTATTTTGAAAATGAATTTTTTATTAGTTTTTTATTAATTTTTGGTGCTATTAATTTATCAATAAATCAATATTTTAAATCAGAAAAAGATCACATAAAAAATATTTGTCAAAAATCATGTGAAAAATTTTTAACTGGAAAAACTTTTATTAATAATGAAATTAAAAATTTAAATGAATCAATTTTAAATGATATTTCAAATGAATTAGGAAATTTTGTTGATTATAGATTTTTTATTAATGTTATTATTGTTAAAAAATCTACAGCTCAATATTTTTGGGGAATGAGGTTGGCTTCTTGTAATGAGGGTGATGATTCTTTACATTATTTATTTGAAAATAATTCTTTATATTGTAATATATTCGTATTTGGTTGTTCTTAACCATCAATTTTTTTTGATGAAATATTTATTTTTATTTCTAAATTCTTTATATTATTATTAACTTTAATTAAATAGTTAATTAATTTTTTAATATATAACAATTAATAATTTATTCATAATATCAATCCTAATAAAATAGTTAAAGTTAATATATAAATCCAAAAAAATTTGAAATTTAATATGTCTGAATATAATTTATATGACGTTATACTTGAATTAAAATCTCTTTCTAAACTAAAAGAAGGTTTTCCTATAATATATAATACAGAAAGAGGAAAACAAAAAGTTGATGAATCAAAAGATAAAGATGGAATTGTGATAACTGCAATAGGAAACTCAAATCAAGGAAAATCATTTATTTTATCTAGAATTAGTGAATTGGATATTCCGTCTGGTCATAGTATTAGCACAAAAGGATTATCAATAATTTTCCCTGAAAATTTAAGTAAAAAAGATTCAAATAAAAGATTTATTATTCTTGATACTGAAGGTTCTCAAAATGCTATTAAAGTTGAAGAAGAAGAAAGAAATAAAATTTATAAATTAAATGAATTGGAAAAAATTGAAAAAATAGAAGAAGCATCAAGAGATAGACAAATGACTGAAAATTTTTTACAAGGTTTTGCTTTAGATTCATCTCATATTGTAATTGCTGTGGTCGGTCAATTAACATTTCAAGACCAAAAATTTCTTAATAGAATCAAAGATGTTTGTAAAAATAAAAACTTATTTATTGTTCATAATTTAATGTTTTTAGAAAAAAAAGAAGAAGTTGAAAATCATATAAAAGATGTGATTGAATCATCTTTATTTTTTAACCTTGAAAAACAAAATATGATTGTTTTTACAAATTCTGAAAACAAAGAAGAAAAAAAAGAAAAAGAAGAAAATGAAAAAAAAGAAAAAGAAGAAAAAGAAAAAGATACTGTGAATCGTATTATTTATGTTGAATCAAGTAATAGTGGTAAAAAAGAAAGTCATATTATTCATTTAATTCTAGCAAAAGAAGGAAGTGAAGCTGGTGATTATTATAATAAATCTACGATATCATATTTAAGAGAGAGTGTAATAGCTATTCCCAAACAAAAAAAATTTGATATTCTTGAAAAATTTAAAAAATATCTTTATAATACTTCTTCAGAATATTTTGATTTTGTTACATCAAAGAAAAATGAAAATGATAAGAAAAATGAAAATGAAAAAGAAAAAGTTCAAGAGAGTGATAAAGAAGAAAATGATAAAGAAAAAGTTCAGGTGATTGAAAAAGAAAATATTATAATTGAAAATGATAATATAATTAGAGTGGATGTTCCTTTTAATTTAAATTTAAAAAAATGTTTTACTGATGAAATAGGAATAACATCTTATAAAGGATTAATGACAACTCCACCATTTGGTTATTATAAAAAAGATGATACTTTCGTTATTCAAATTGAATATTGTGGTAAGCTTGAAAAAAATTATATAGTTAAAAAAAATATACTAAATGGACAATATAAATTTACTATTATTGGTAAAACAGTTGAAAACAAAACTAAAGGAATAATTGGTAATGTTGAAGAAGGAAATTTTATTTTATCTTTTTCTGTTGGCCTCGATTTTATTACAATTAAAAGTAATAATTATACAGAAAAAAATAATGAAAAAGATGGTGTTTTAAATATTATTTATCAGATTTCAGATGTGAAAAATGATGATAATGAGGAAAATCTTGGTGATGATGATGATTGGGATAATGATGATATTTCTAAACCAGAAAAAAATTAAAAAATAAATTATTTTAAAAAAAATTTAATAAAGAATATATAATTTAAATATGATATTTTATTTTATAAATGGAATTTAAATATAAATTCTTTTCAAAATGTTCTTTAATTATTAATATTTGATAATTAAATAAAAATAAAATAATTAAAATAATTTTTAATTATTTTTATATTTAATATTTAAGTATTAATTGAATTGTTTATATAATATTTATATTAAAATATATATTTAATTGTTATTCAGATTTAATATATTTTTAAAAAAATATAAAAATTTGATACATTTATTTTTTTTATTTTAATTTTTTCATAAAAAGAATATTTATAAAATATTCAATTTTAAAATTTTAAAAATTATAAATTTTGGAAAAAACAATTATAAAAAATAATGAATATCAATTTGGTTTATAAAGATTCAGAATATAATTTTGATATGTTAAAAACAACTCCACTATCATACTTATATAAAATATCAGAAGAAAAATTTAAACTTCAACAAAATCATATTGAATTATATTTTGAAGATAGATGCATTCCAAATAAAAATAAAGCAACAAATGATTTTTTTGGTTCAACCAAAAAATGTCAAATTAAAATTTTATATAAAAACAATTCACCAAATTCAACATTAACTAATGAAAAAAGTAAAAAAAATGAAAATAAAATAAGTGATATATTAAAAGTAAAAAGTACTTTTCTTCCAACTTTACCAAAATTATCTTTAAAAAAGAAAAAAAAAAACCTAAAAAACATTTTATAACATGTCAACTTTGCAAACAAAAAGATGCAATATTTTATTGTAGAAATTGTAATCAATTTTTATGTTTAGAATGTAATATTAAATATCCAGTTCATTATGAACATCAAATAATAAATTTAGAAAATGGAAATTTAAAAGCTAATGTTGATGTATATAGAAAATTAATAATTGATGATTTAAATATTGTAAAAACTGCTTTTATTTCTTCAAGTGAATGGATTATTGATGATCAAATTAGATTTGATTATTTTCAAAATTTAGTTGAATTAATTAGAGAAATAGACCAAAAAAGTTCTGAATTAACTTCTAGTAAAACTTCTTATAATGTTGAACTTAATTTATTAAATGATTTAAGAAAAGAATTATTTGATATTGAACCCCCTAATTTTAAAGATGAAACTATTGATATATTTAGCGAAATAAATGAAAAGGAAAAAACTTTAAATAATTTTGCTGTATTTGTAAATTTACAAGTTTTAAAATCTCAATTTAATAAAAAAATGATTGAATTATTTGAAATTATTCAACATAATCTTCAAGATATATTAACAGATGTAAATAATAAATTAAAAGAAGTAAATCAAATTAATGATTATGGATTTAAAGAATTAAAAGTATATAATGATTCTCTTAGTGAAGCATCAACAAAAGCAGATGATAATATTAATAGTAATTATAATACAAATAATAATCAAAATCTTTCATTTCCAAATATAAATAATAAAAATAATAATAATAACAGTATTAATAATAATAACAGTAATATATTTATTGATTCAAATATTTCTGCTTTTGCAGAAAGAATGGCTCCTTTACTTTCTGAAAGAAATAAAAAAACTTTTATTGAACCATATAAACTTAATAAATCTTTTAATTATTTTCATGAATTTAAACATAATAATAATTATAATATTTCATTAAGAAAACAAAGTGATAATAATCCATTAAGTATAATTAATCATTCATTAGATAAAAAAAATAGTGAAAAAAATGTACATAAAGATGATTTAACTATGTATTCTAATTCTTTTATAAATCATGGAAATAATACTATTAATAATGGTAATATGAGTTATAGAAAACCTGTTGTTTCTCCTTCTAAATTATCTGATAATAGTACTAGATTGAAACTTTTTTTATCAAATCAAAAAAAAAAAATTAAAAAAAATGATGTTATTGAAACAGGTTCTATATTAAATATTATTAATTCTCCTGTAAAAAATAAGAAAAAGATTAAATAAAAGTTTTCCCTTTATTTTATTTTTTGTATATGATAATTAATTTATTTTAATATAAATTTTATTGAATCGTTTAGGTTATTTTAATTGAAATTTGTATTTTAAATATTTTTTTATTTTTTTTTAATTTAATTTTAAAAAATGAATTTTGACTCATTTAAATTATTATCTCAAATTAATAACAAATTTGATAAAATAGAAAAACATAGAGTAGAAAATTTAAATATTTTAGGTAAAATAAAAATTAAAAAAATTGATGTATTAAAAAAAATTAATATCGAAAAAGGGAAGTTTCCATTCAATAAAAGTCTAAATAAACAATTTCTTACTACTGCAATTAAAAAAACCAGAAAAAAAGAACAAAGAGATTTTACAAAAGAATTAAGACTTAAATTTGAAGATTATCCTTGTCCTATTAATTCTATGAATGAAAATACTTCCTTTAAATCTATTGAAAATTTTATATTAGAATTAGATAAAATATTTAATAATAAATATTTAAAAATTAAAACAAAAGTTGAGAATAATAATAATATAATTGAGAAAAAAAATAAAAATGAAAAAAAAAGAATACCTTTAAGACTTATTTTTTTTGATGATTATTTTTCAATAAAAAATGTTAATAATGTTCTTGATAAAATTTTATTTTTTATTTATTTTACTTTTTCTAAATTTAAAATTGAATATAAAATTGAATATAACAATAAAATATTAACTAATAATAATAATATATGGGATTATTATTATAAAAATATACCTGAAATTAAATTTAAAGAAAAAGAAATTGAATTTAAATTAAATCCAAATTTAAAAAAACAAAATATAATAAATAATGAATTAGATTTTTGTGGAATGAATAATTTCAAATTTATTTTTGATAAAAATATAATATCTTATATTAAAAATGAAAATAATTTTAAATATAAAATAAATATTGAAAAAATTAATTTTACTTCAAGTGAATTATTTTTAAATAAAATTATACAAAATAAAACAAAATCTTTATATCAATTTATGAAATTACCACCTATTTTTCTCCCTAATGAAAATTCTTTTAAAATTATATCTAATTTATTAAAAAATAAAAACGAATTAAATGATTTAAATTTTATATTTTCAAATGAAACAACAACTAAAATAGTATCATTATCAAATACAAAAAATATTATTAAAAAAATTAATACAACTCCATTGAAATTATCAAGTATATCAAAAGTAATAAATTTAGATTCTCCATTTTCAATAAAATCTCTTAAAACAAATGATGAAATTAGTTATATGTCAATACCTGAAATTTCCTTTTCAAAATTAAAAATAAAAAGACCTTATAAATTGATTAATGAAATAAAGGATATATTTAATAATGATAATTTTCATCATATTCTAATTAATTCAAATACCATGACTGATTATATTAGTGAAAAAAAAAAATATTTTATAAGTTTATGTGTTTTTAAAGAAAATTTAGATATTATTTTCGATATTAATATTTGTGGTGTAATTCTTTTCTCTTCTGAATTAAATGATGAATATGATTTTTCAGTATATAATGAAATTTTTGAAATTATTAATGATTGCTATTTACAATTTTCAACATTTTATTTTATTATAATTGATGATGAAATAAATAAAAGGAATGATAAATATAATATATCATTACTGATAAAAAAATTAAAAGGAATTTTAAATGAAAAATTTAAAATAATCTTAAATAAGAAAGAACTTAATTTATCATTTCATTTAATTCCTCTAAATACAACTAGTCAAATATATGAAACTTTAATAAATATTCTTCATGAAATTAAAAGTAAAAAAGAATTGAATAAATATAGTATTTTCAATTTATCAAACATCTCATTAATAAATAAAATCATATATGAAAATTCATCTCATTTCAAAAATATTGAATATTTAAAAAGTGTTTATACAAATGATTCATATATTTATTTAAATACTCTAGAAACTATTCTCATTGATAACATAAAAGATTTAAATCTAAAAAAAGAAATTATTTTAATAATAAATGAAAAATATGAGAATAAGAATATAAATGTTGAATTAATTTAAAATTTGTTTTTAAAATTTTATTTTTTTATTTATAAATGTTTTAATAAATTATTGATTTTGTTTATATTTTTTTGGGATGAATTCTTTTGCATCTAAATTTAAATAATCATTCTTTTTAGTAATATTTTCAGTTGGTGATTCTAATCCATAAACTAAATTTTTATTCAATTCTGTAACTTCAAATTCTATTTTTCTTGTTCCATTAGGAATATTTTTTTCTTTTTCTTCATTTTTATTTTTTTGTTGATAAAAATTGCTATTATTATTATTTCTATTATTATTAGTATTATTCCTGTTATTAATATTATTATTGTTGTAATTATTTCTATTATTATTATTTCTATTATTATTATTAATGTTATTGTTATTATAATTATTTCTGTTGTCGATATTATTGTTATTGTTCCTATAATTAATATAATTATTTCTGTTATCATAATTATTATTTTTATTATTAAAATTATTATTATTATAATTATTTCTGTTATCATAGTAATTGTTACTTTTATTATGATAATTATTTTGATAATTTCTATTATTATTGAAATTATTATTATTATAATTTTCATGTTCATAAGAGTAAACATTCATATTTTGATTATGTCTATTATTATAATTATTATAGTTATTTTCTCTCATTTCATAATTATTATTTTGTCTATTATTATTATAATTATTTTTATAATTTATATAATCATAGTTATCTTCATAATAATAATCATTTTTATTATTTCTTATATTATTTCTTCTTTTTCCATTATTAAAATTATAATCATCATAATAATCATTTTCATAATATCCTTCCTCAAAATAATCATTGTTTTTTTTATTCCAATTATTGTTATACACTTTATTAATATTATTTGTTTTCCTTTGATTATTATTATTATTAAATCCAATATTATTATTAAAAGTTTTATTAGAATTTTTATTATTCTTTTTATTATTATTTTGCTTTTTTATGGAATATCCTAATTGTTCATCTAGAATATCACTATCTTCATCACTATATACATTATTATTGTTATTATTTATATTATCTTCATAATCCCAATCAATATTTTCATCAGGATCATCATTCATTGAATTTTTTTTATTTTGTCTCTGTAACCCATTTCTCAAATTATTAGTATCATAATTCTTCTTCATTAATTTATTACTTCTATCCATTTTCTAAATAAAAATAAATTTTACTTTAATAATTTAATTAAAAATTATATAATATTAATATAATATAAAAATTAATTAAAAATTTAATAATTATAAATGTTTATTCTATAGAAGTATTAAAATATACTCTAATAATAGTTTCAACATAATTATAAATAATTTGATCATTATAATTTTGTAATTTTTCAATATATAAATTTCCTCCATTTAGCTGAAATTCTTCTAAAAAAATATTTTTCCCATCAAATAAATTAGAATATTTATTTCCAATTTCAAATAAATGTAAACAAATTACTAATATTAATTTCAAACCTTCTGGTTCTTCATAATATTTTTGAATTACAGAAATTAAAATTTTAATAATTTCATAATTTTTAACAAAATTAATAACTGTTTCAATAAAATTTTCATTAAATATAATATCATTAATTATAAATAAACCCTCAATCCCAACTTTATTTTCACTATTTTGAATAGCATCAATTACAAAAGGAATAATTCCACTATTCACAACATTAATAACATTAACATTTGGAATACAAAGTAGATTAGATATAATCCAAAAAGAATTTCTTTTAATATCACAATTATTCTTTGAATTAATGAATTTTAATATAAATGAAATAATTTGATTTTGAAGTATTGGTTCAATTACTCCTGTAAAATTTGATAAAAAATTTCCAATTAGTTCTAAAATTTTATGAAAAATAATATCAGATGAATTAATTTGATTTGTTATTATATTTCCAATTAAACCACTTGAATATATTAAATCATGTATTTTTATATTTGATGAATTTGATAAATTACTTAATCCAAAAATACAATCATTTATAATTTCTTGATCATTAAAATTAACGAATTTAAGAAAAATTTTAGTTAAATGTTCTTCTAAATAAATAATATTTTCTTGAATATTATTAACATTAACATCACTATGTTTTTTAAATAATTGATTTTCTAATCCTTCAATTTGTATAAAACGATAAATAGTATTAATAAATTGTGAAAGAGAAGAAAAAAGTTTAATACAAATTTTTGTTATTTGATTATTAACTTCTTTATTTTCAACAAATTGTAATAAATATTTTCTAGGAATAGGAGAGAAAAATATATTTTCAGAAGCAGAATCACACCCAATAATAATATTTGAAATTAACCATAATACATTTTCAGTAAGAGATTTATCATTTAAATCAAATATCTTAATATAAATTTGAATACAAGGAATATTAGTAAGAAAAATCATTAAATTTTCATTATTAATTCTAATAGAAAAATTAATTAAAGCCCAAGTTATTTCATAAACAATATCATATTTATTAATATTATTAAATATTGTCATCATTAACTTATCTACAATATTTTTTTTATACATTTCTTCAATTGGAAATTCACTTCTTAAAGTTTGATTTCTTATGTGATAAATTGCAAATTTAATTTCATTTATATTCTGAGATTCTAATAAATTAATCATTGCATCTGAAAAGGAAGATGGTGAATAATATGTTTTATTTCTAATTTCTTCAGAAATTTCTAATTTTTCTGGAATAATTTCATAGGGATTTTTCTTTAATTTTTTTATTTGACTTTCTTCTACATTTTCTTCTCTTCTTTTCATTAAATAATTATTCATTTTTTTCTTTCTTAATGATAAACTATATTGTTCCCTTTCAGTATTTAATTGTTTATCCTTTTGGTTTTGAGTTGATGAACTAAATGAGTTAAAAATTGACTTATAGTCTTTATGTTCTTTCATTTTTTTTATGGTTAATTTTGAATTTAATTGAACTTAAATATTAAATAAATAATTATTTATTTATTTATTTTAATAAATTTAATTTCTTTTCAATATAATTAAAATCCTAATTTAAATTAATAAAAATAATAAATTGAATTATTCTTCTTCTTTTAATTTATCTTTATCTTTTAATTCAAAACCAGTTTTAATTTCAGCCATACGATATTCTAATTCAGCTTTAGTATAACGATATTTTTTATAGAAATAAAAAGCAACTAATAATACAAGAATAAATAAAAAGCAAATAAAAAAAATTAAAAGACCATGATTTTCATTTGTACTCAAATTAATTTTACTAGGTTTAAAAATAAGATATGCACCATTTTTTGGACTTAAATAAAATATATTAATAAAATAACTTTTTTTCTTTTCTAATCCACTAATAATAAAACATTTTTCATCATTTGAAAATTGTTGTTTATAATTAATCTTTGTATTATTTTGAGATAAAAAACATAAAGATTCCATTTTATTATAATCTTCTTCTTGATTTGAAATTATAATATGAAAATTTTCACCTAACATTTCATTTTCTTTTTCATTTAAAACATTATTTTTTAAACTTGGAATTTTTACTTTAATTGAAGTTTCATTAACAATAATAGGTTCCACAGCATAATTAATATTCTTAATTTCTTTATATTTATCTTCATTTAATGTATAATAATATAAATAATATTCTTCATTACATTCTTCTAATGTCTTATCACATTCACTTCCAGTAATCCAAACACTTAAATAATAAGTTGTTAAATTTGCATTTTCTACTGTTACAATACGTCTTCCATTACTTGTTTTAGCATTTGATTTTATTTCAGTATCTGGATTTCTAAAAATTGTAACTTCATCATTAACCATTGTTGATAATTCTCCTCCACATAATGCTAATTCTACTTGGAAAACATTATCTTGTGTATTTAATTTATTTATATCAAAAATTGTAGTATCTTTTGCATTTAATTTTCCTATTGAAGAATATAATGTTAATGGTATAGTTTCTAATCTTTGATAATAATTTATATTTGGTGATACCATTAAATATATTGTTGCTTCATCTTCTTCACTTGAATCATATATAACTTCAATATTTAATAAGATTCTAACTGGTTGACCTTGTTTATTATTATTTTTAACATTTGGTATTTTTAATAATACTGATGATAATAATTTATTTGAACTACCAAAAAAGTCACAATTAAATTGGTTTGGTATTTCAAAATTATCAATATCTTGTCCTAAATAATATTTTGCAGAAACTTTTATTTGATTTTTTGGATTTTGACTTTTGATATTTACGTAAGTTTCTGTATATTTTTCTTCAAATATATAATAACGATTTAAACCATTATAATCAACTTTATAAGTTAGTTCCTTTCCAAATTCATTTATTTTTTCCCATTTTCCTACATAATTAACTCTAATATAAAAACCAAAGTTTGATAATGCTCTTACTTTAAAATATAAAATTTGATAATCCATTGGATTAGTTACATTTCCAAAAACTGATTGTTTATTTTCTAAAGTAATATCTTTTATTGTTTTTTCTTTTTCTCCTTCTTCAGTTATTATTTTTTGATAAATATTTATTTCTCCTTTTCCTTCATAAGCACTAATTTCATAATTTAATGTTGATTCATAAAATACATAATGTAATAAAATTGGTAAATTTTTTTCATCACCATTATATTCTCTAAAATAAAATATATTTGATCTACCAATAATAATATCTTCAGCATTACTAAAAGTACTTGCTGTATTAATTTCAATTAAACTATCTTCTTCACATTTAACAGAAATATAAAACCAACTATCAGGATTTAAATATTTAGTAAATTTTGATAATTCCATTTTCATAAAATTCCTTTTATTTAAATCTAAATTTGAATAATCATGTTTATCTTTATTTGGCATTTGATCAATAATATCTTGATCAGTCATATTATAATCAAGGAAAAATGATGCATACATATTACCACTTCCATAAATAAAATTAGTAGTAGCAACATAAGATAAGTTAGTTATAGTTTTATCAAATAAATAATATTGAATAAATTCTTTAAAATCATAGTCACTTTGGAATAAATCAAATTTAAAATTACAAAATCCTTTTTTTTCACATTTACAAGAACCTGGATTTGCATCAGTAATAGGAATTAAATTCCTATTTGAACTAACTAATAAATTATAAGATGAAAATCTTTGAGAAGTGACTAAAATAGTATAAAATCCACTAACATCTTTTTTTCCTAATCCAGTAATAATAGGATCATCTTTATTAATATTAATAAATTGATGATTTGGTTCAACACTTTTCCAATGATAAGAATTAGTTGAAGGAATATTTAAACCATATTGAACATAAATATCAGTATCTCCATTAATATTAAATAAGGAAATATGTACATTACTATCATTTGCACTAATATATACTTGATAATATTTATTTTCATTTTTATCAATTTCATCATAAGTATATGTATTCTTTCCTATTGTTGTTATTGCGTCTGAGAATCTTATGTTATATTTTATTAATAATTCATTATCGTATTTTAGTTTTCCTACTACTGTTATTAATAATCTGTGATCTTTATAAAAATTATAATCTTTTTTTGGAATTGTTAAGAATACTTGTTCGTAATCAATTTCATCACTTTTATAAAGGTAATCAGTATTATTTGGGAAATTATTTAGTTCTTTTGAAAATTTAGCATATACTTCAATACATCCATTTTCACTACTAAAGTAAATTTGGAAATTTGAATAATTTTTAAAATCAATATCATTTAAAATATAATAACTTTCTTCTTTTAAATCAATTGAATCAAAATAAATTTTATTTCTAACAAGAACAGAAGGGGATTTATTATTAACTTTTCCAATTATATAATATTTTGCTCCATACTCTTCTTCATCTCCATTATACATGATTAAAATAATAATATTACATTTTTCTTTATTACAACTCTTTGATATATCTTTATAAGGAATTTTTATATAAGATTGTGATACATCTTCTTCTTTATAATATACTTTTTCTTTTTCATAACTTTCAGCATCAAATTCAGTAAATGAAATATATACATTTACCTTATCAATTTCTGTATAAATACTAATTGCAATATCATCAGCTGAATTTGTTTGATACCAATAAAATTGATATCTATATTTAGAAGTTAATGTTTGACTATGTAAAGTATTTTCACTTAATATTAAATGATTTTTTTTATCAGAAATACTAACAAAATGATTTTCATCTTCAAATGTTTTAATATCAACTTGGTCAGCTCTTACAACAACAATATAAATTGTTTTTTTAATTAAAGACTTTAATTCATCTTCATAAATTATTAATTGAGTATATATATTACTTTTCCAATTAAAGTTTATTACACCTTCATCTCTATCATATGTAATATTATTAAAATCTTTATATACATAAAAATTTAAATATGAATTTCTACTTTCAACTGTAATAATTTTATTATTTGAATTTTCAATAGTATATGAATATATTCTATAATAACTATTTTTACTTAATTTATCATAAAATATTTCACCAATTGTTAAGTCATGTGCAATTTCTGCAATTTGAGGTTTAGTACTTTTTTTCAAAATAAGATAATAAGAAATACTATAAGTAACAAAAGTTTTTGAAATAACATCAATATAAAATTCTTTAGTTTTATCATGCTCAGCTGGTTTAATAGTTAAAGAATCAGGTTCATCTAATTCATGTGTACTACTTCCAATTTCAATTTCTTTTCCATCTATAATTTTTTTTGCTCTCATATCAGCATTTCCAGAAATTGATACTAAAACAACTACAATTTGTTCAATTGTTTCATCTGTATTTTGAATTAAATAATAATCTGTAGTTCCATATGGAATTGAATTAAAAACTGAAATTCTTGGAGATAATATTTTTTGTGTATTATTTTGTGATGTATTAATTTTAAAGATACATTTATCTGATAAACATTTTATAATAATATATAAAACACAATGTGATCTTTCATCTTCTTCAATGTCTGGATTATATTTTTTTTTATGACATATATTTTTATCTTCTTCAATTATTATTTTATCACCAATCCAATCTTCTTTTGCACCAATTACAGAGTTATTATTTATTAATAATTGTAATGATTCATTAGTAAATGTAATATATGTATCTTCTTCTGAGAAATAACCATAAATTTTAACATCATTTTCTGTTTCCATATCAACATTAATTTTACCTTGCATTGAATAATCAATTATTTTATATGAAGTTACATTTTCTTTTAATAAAATACTTTTTATTGATCTTCCAAGAGTAATTGAGTTATATTCTTGTGCATCTCCAATTTCAGAAGCCTTTGTTACTGTAATAGTAAATGATGTTGATTCATATGAATGAATACAAAAATATAAATATTTAATAGTAGAATTTTCTTTGTCAGCTTCTTCTTTAAAATCTTCTAATTGTTTTTTTTCTAAAGTTATAACTTTTTCAGAAATAATTTTATCCTCATCTTTGAATTCTGAGTCATCAATTGAATTAACTTTAATAAAACCTTTAACTTTAATAGCAGCAGAACCAGAACTAAATAAACCAATTGAAATAATAATAATATCATCAGTTTTTTCACTAGTAGTATATTGATAACATTTAGTTTTATTTGAATTAATAGAATCATAATATTGTAAATATGAAGATATAGGAAAAGGTGAATTAGTATATTCAACATAACCTAAAATTGAAACATCATTTTTTAATTCTGTAACAAGTAAAACATAAATATCACAATTTTTACAAAAATCTTCATCTCCTTCTGACATTTTAAAATTATAACCATAAATCCAATCTTGAGAAATTTTAAATGAATTTTCTACAGATGGTGTTTCATTTTTACTAATATAAACTTTAAAAGGTTTTAATTCTTCACCAATAAAACCAATATTTATAATATCAAAAGTAATATTATCTTTAATATGAAATTTAATAAAAGTAGGACTTGTTTTATTTATATAATTTAAAATAACAAAAGGTTTATATGGTTTAGTTTTATTAATTGGAGCTTCTTCTTTTGGTGTTTCTAATACTCCTAAATATGTTTGTAAAGTATAATCACATTCTTCTTTGCAAAATACACTAATATAAAATTTATCATTTGTATTTACATCTGATGGTTTAATTGATACTATTTCATTTCCAGTTTTTGTAGATTTCCATTCGTAGTTTTCTTTTGAAGGTTCATTTATTTTTTTTGATATGAATAATTCTGGTTTTCCTTTTGTTGTTAATTCAATTTTTATTTTTATAACTAAATAAAATTTGTTTGATTCTAATTGAGGTGACATTGATAAATCGTAATATTTATAAGTTTCAGGTTCGGTTATTTTGTCTTCAGTATCTTGGTTTAGATATATTGTTTGGTGTAATGTTTCTTTGTTTATTTTTGAAAAGATTGTTGATATTAGAAAGGATAGAAATATTGAAGGAATAATCATATTTTTTAATAAATTTTAATTATTTATTTAAGATTTTTTATTCATATTTTAAATATATTAAAATTTTATTTTATTTTTTATATATATATTTTTATCCATAAGAATCTTTTATTTGCTTTTTAAAGGATTTTAATAATTCTATTTCATCTTTATTAAATGTATCAAATGTAAATTTAGTTTTATCGTTTGTATAATCAAAAGTAGATTGTCTTTTTCTTCTATATTGGAAATTATTAGGATTTAAAATTTCATACATTTTCTCTCTTTTATCTTTATTATCATTCATTTCCTTTTTTAACGTTTGATGGAAAATACTGCTTAAAGAATCAATCATTGTTTTAAATATTTTATCTTTATGTTCTTTAATAATTTCATCAGTTTTAAAATTTAAATCTTTAGTTCTTTTTAAATAAATAGTTTTATTAATATCATTTTTAATATCATTTAATCTTTTAGAAACATCAGTTCTTATTCTATTAGATAATTTTTCTTTTAAATTTCTACTTTTAGGTTTCTGATTAGTATCAGTAAGATTCTTATTTAAAAAAGGAAGAAAATTAAAATTGTTTTTACGACCTGAATTTTCTTCTTGATTAATTCTTTGAACTAAAGAAATAGATTTAAATTTATCTGAAACATTATTATGAAAAAAATAATCAGGATCTTCAATAATTAATTTTCTTTCATTTAAACTTAATTCATTTTCTAATATTTTATCACTCATTTCTTCATTTTGTTTCATTGTATCAACATCAATTAACATTTTATATCTATCATGTCCTTCTCCATTATCAATTTTATCAAATCTAAATTTACTTTGATATTTTATTGATTGATTTAAATTATGTTTTCCACTCAAATAATCAAACATTTTTATATTAAATGCTGAATTTTTTGATTCAAATTCATCACATAAATTTGTTCCTTGATTTGATAAAATATTATGTATTTTTAATCTTAATCTTCGCATATCATTTAATTTATTTATTTTATTTGATATAAATATTTTTTTCTTTTGTATTTTTTCTCTTATTTTTTGTATTTTTTTATTTCTTTCTTGATATTTCACAAGTATATTTTCTTTTTTTTGTTTTAATAATTGTTTTTTATTTTCATTTGCAATAAATATTTTTTCATCTATTTTTGACTTTTGATTTAAAGGTGGAAGTAATTTAATAAAAGATTTAGTTTTATTATTTGTTCTATTTGTATAATTAGTATCAATTGTATTTGAAGTAAAAAAAGTTTTTGAAGGAGACATTATTTTAAAATTTGAATAAGCACTATTTTTTTTAAAAGGTGTTTGATATCTTTGAGTAACTGGATTTGTATTTGTATTAGAAGTTGATGGTTTTATTTTTTCAAATTGATAAAATTTACTGAATGAAGTATTATTTTTAGACATTTCATTTATTGGAATATATTTTAAATTTTTATTTTTAATTTTCATTTGATCCATTAAATTATATTTTTATATTCTACTTAACTTACTTTTAATTATATTAAATTTTATTTTTCTATTTTAAAAATTATTTTGAATAATTTATTTTAAATGAAATATTCACTTTCTAAAAGAGAAACAGATGAAATTGATTCTATTTTAGATAATGGAATTAATCAAATTAAAAACCCAAATTCAATTGGTAAAAGTTTAAATGATGATATTAAACCATATATAACAGATAATTCATTAATGTTTTCTAAAAATACTTTTTATAATCCAAATCCAGTTTATAACTGTTTTGATCAAGGAACAATGAATTCTTTTAATATGAATAATAGTAGTTTATCTCGAATGAAAAATGATATTAAAGAAGTACATCAAAGTTTAAATAATTTAGAACAGAAATTATATTCAAATAATTCACCAAATAAACAAATATATCCATATAAAAAAAGTTATGAAGATATAAATTCAGTATTACAAAATTTAAGTTATAATTATGGAAAAGTAAGATGTGATGATAATTTTAGTACAAATGAATCATTAATTTTTAATAATTCTAATAATAAAAATAATAATTGTAATAATTGCGGAAATAATACAAATATTTATTATAATGGTGAATTAACTCCAGAAGATTATAAAATAAGTAAAAAATATATTATTGATGATAGTACTGATAATGGTGAGATTATTGATAAAATAACAGAAAAAGAAATTGAAATTAATAAATTAAGACATGAAATTGAAAATGATGAAAGAGTTAAAAATAATATGAAAGAAGAAATTGATAAATTATTAGAAGAATTAGATAAAGAAAGAAATGAAAATAATAAAAAAAGAGAAGAATTAGAAAATATTAGAAAATATAGAAATGAATGTGAACAAATGCAATTTAAATTTGATACATTAATGAAACAATTTGATAGTAGTGAAGAATTAAGACAAAAACAAAAAGAATTATTACAAAAAATACAAAAAGATATTGATTGTTTAAGACAACAATCATTAAATAAAATTAGTGAAATTGAAATGTTTAAACAAATTAATTTTGAAAACGAACAAAAAAAATTAAATGATGATGATTGTTGTAATAAACAAAAAACTCAAAAAAAGAAAAAATCAGCAAGATCAAAATCAAAAGAAAAACATCATAAATAAAAAATGGAAAAAATTAATAATATTAATATTTAATTTTTTTTAAATAAATTATAATAAAAATAAAAAATAAAAAAATCTTTTTCAAAAAAATAATTAATAAATATATAACTTAAAAAATTTAAAAAAAAAAAAACCACATAAAAAAAAAAAAATGGACAAAAAAGAAATAATAAACAAACTATACATAGATCCAATAGAATCAGTTCATCAAAATAAAGTTAAACCCAAAAATTTTCACACAAAAGAATTAAGTAAAGAAGAAGAAACAACAGATATATCAAACACAGCTCCATCAATTCGTCCAAATACAGTAATGGGAAATGTAATATTACAAAATTGGGAAACTAAAAAAAATATTCCTTCAGATATAGGAGAATTAATTCATTTTCCAGTAATGTTTGATAAGTCAAAATTTTTAATGAATAGAACAGTTGGTGGAAAATATAAATTACCACAAATAAAAAAAAAACAATTTGATTTTAGTAAAACTCAAATTAAAGAAAAAGGAGAAAGATTATTTATGCCATCAACAACTCAAATTAATACTACTGCTACAAATTATTTTCCTTCTGAAACTATTTTAAGTCAAGGTGATGATAATAAAAATGAAATAAATGAAGAAAATAAAGAATTAACTAATTTAGAAAATGAAAATGAAGAAATTGAACAAAAACCTCATATTATTCCATCTAAAAAAAAAGAATTAATTAATTTTAGTACTTTTAGTAAACATTTATATTTAAAAGATAAGGATTTTTTATATGCTAAAAGAGTTGGAGGTCCTGTTGATTTTGTTTTATGTACTTATCAAGATATAAATCCAAAAGCAAAAAAATTAGGTTTTGGTAATATTGCTAAAGGAAAAAAATTATTACCTAGTTTACAAAAAAAAAAACCAATTGAATATATTACTATTTCTAAAAATACTGTTATGCATTATCAAAGAGGAAATCCTGTTGTTTATTCTGTTCAAGAATGGATTGATAATTATAATAAATTTCAACAATTAATGAGTCTTTCTTTATTTAAAAATTTTAAAAATGCGAAATTATTTGATTTATGGAGGAGATTTTATAGAAAATCAAGAAGGGAATATTATACTGAAAAATTAAAGAAAAGATTCTTTTTAATAGATGAACATTTAAGAACAGGAATTTTTGATGTTAGGAGAATAATAACTGAAATGGAAGTTACTAATATTTTTTCTTTAGGACAATCATCATCTCTTTTATTAAATAAATTTAAAGATGCACATGCTACAAATTTAACAATAGTTGATCAGAAAATTGAATCATTTAGACAAAGAATAAAAACAATGATAAGTAATTCTTGTAATAGTTCATATATTGCTTTTAAAGAAGAAAAAAAAATAACTTTAGATGATAATGTTACTACTGATGGAAATAATAATAATAATAATAATAAAGGTAAAAATAATAAAAATAATAAAAATAATGAAGGTGTTAATATACAAAATTTTATAAAAGATGCTATTCCATATGCACAAGATGCAACAAGAAAAACTCATTATAAAAAATTATTAAGATATATTAGAGTTATGGATTATTTATTTAATGAAGCTAAATTTAAAGTTATTGAATATTCATTAAATTTATTAGATATTAAATTTAAAAGATTATATGATTGTTATGTTAATAATTGGGTTGATCCTCCTATAATTATTACTAAAATTTTATGTATGAGTGGAAATATTTATTATAATCCTTCAATTAATTTAATGAGTGAAGCAATTTTTGAAGATTTTATACAAGAAACTATTTATTGTGTAATTTATAAAAAGAATTTTATTGATCCTCAAGAATTTCCAAGATATATGACTTGTTTTGAAGAAGTTTTTGATATGAGTGTTGATCAAAATACTAATTTAAATAGTAGAATTAAAGAAACTAAAAAGATTATTGATAAATTTACTTCTATTAGAGATAATTTTGAAAAATGTCATGATGCTTTAGATGAATATGTTGATTTTTTAAAACCAATTTATCAAACTTATTTAGCATATGAAAAGATAAATTTTAAAGAATTAGAAAAAAATAGTACACCAGATGAATTAAAAAATTTATTAGAAAGTTTTAAAGAAAAAGATAAAGTAATAAAAGCATTAAGACCAATAAAACATATAGGAATATTTGAATTTCAAATAGATGATTTATTAGAATTAATATCAAATGCTCCAAAAAATTGGATAGAAAAAATAAAAATAGTAATACCAAATGTATTAGTATTTAAAGTAAATGAATTAATAGATAAATTAAATGTTTATCATAAAAACTTAGGAAATCCAGTAACTGATGTAGAAACATTTATTAAATTAAAAAAAGCAGTTGAAGAATGTAATGCAGAAAAAGCAAAAACAGAAGAACAATCAAATGATATTGTAGATTTACAACAAATATTAGAAACTCATAAAGAAATAAAATTACAAGATTATGATGCAAAAAGAGTTATTGAATTAAAAGATATTAATGTAAAATATGAAAGAAAATTAGATGCAAGTTCATATTTTATTGATAATAATATTCAGAAATATAGACTTGATTTAAAAGTTGAAATTTCAAATTTTGATAATCAAATTAAAGGAATGATAAGTGAATTAAATAATGAAACTTTAAATAAATATAATGAAGATACTTTTAATGCAATTGATTTTCTTGAAGAAAATTCGATAAAAATACAAAAATGTGTTCAATCAAAAGAAAAATATCAACAAGAAGAAGATGATTTAGAAATAGATGAAACTCTTAAAAGTAATTTTCAAAATTTAGATAATTTAGTATATGATCAACAATTAAAAGTAGATATATGGACTAGTGTAAGAGAATTTCAATTTAAAAAAAGTGAATGGGAAAAAGAACAAATACTTTCAATTAGAATTGATAAAATGACAGAATTATTAGAAAAATGGGAAAATTTATGTGAAGTTGCTTTAGTTGATTTAGATATTCCTGGAGTTCCAATTGAATTTAAAAAAAGAATTGAAGTATTTAAATCTTTAGTTCCAATTTTAACTGCTTGTCAAAATCAAAATATACAAAATGATACTCTTTTAAATCAATTATTATATGATTTATTAAGAGTTGAAATGAAATTAGATGATCCTTTATTTACTTGTGATAAATTAATGAATATTCCTGATATTTTTGATAGAGTTGATGAATTTGAAGAATTAAACTTTAGAGGAAATGAAGAAAAAAGATTAAAAGATCTAATAAAATCTATTAGTGATAATTTTTATCCTAGAAAAATTCCTGTTAAAATGTCTTATAAAAAAGGTGATTTTGATGAAGAATTTGAATTTGTTGAAAAAAATATTATGATTATTAATAGAATTTATCTTGAAAAATATGTAAAGATTATTTTTAAAGAATTAGAAAAGATAAATTTTGATTTTAAAAGATATCAAAATTTCTTATATGAATATACTAAATTTCAAGATTATGTTATTAGAAGTTCTGGAATAATGGAAAGTCAAGAATTTGCAAAAGAAATGCCAACTGAATATAAAAAATTATTAAGTGAGAATTTAAAAAGAAATTTAATGAAAAATTGTAAAGATTTCCCAAATGTACAAAGATTTTTAGAACATGCCTATGATAAATCATTAAATTTAATAAATACAATAATACTTAATTTTGAACAAAATTATAAAGCAATAGCAACATTTCTTGATAAAAAAAGAAAAGATAATCCAAGATATTATTTATTATCAAATGATGACTTAGTTGAATTATATGAAGAAACACCAGATATAAAAACCAAAATAATATTAAAAATATTTACCTATTTAAAAGAAATAAATATTGGAAGTGAAACAGATGAAACAATGTCAATATTAACAACAGATAATGAATCAATTATAATTAAATATACAAAAAGTACAAAAACAATAAAAGATATTATTGATGTTATGGATACTTGGTTAGTTAAAAGATTAAAAGATAATTTTAAAGGATTTAAAAAAGAATATGAAGCTTCATTTAAAGCAAAAAGTGCTAAAAAACCAAAAGAAGTTATTAAAGAAATGATATTAAATCCTGATAATTTAGGTCAAGGAATATTTAATTCAATGTATTATTTAATGATTGATTCACTTGAAAAATGTTTATTTAATCCTGAAGAAGCATTTGATAAATTATTTGATTTATATAATGAAATAAAAGATGAAAGAATAATTGATTGTATTGATATGATAAAAAATCCAAAAATTCCATTTATAAAAAAGAGAATAATAATAAATATTATTTCATTATATAATTATACAAAATCAATAATAGAAATATTAATAAGAGAAGATGTAACATCAAATTCAGATTATTACTTTTATAAATTAATAAATCCAAAACTAGAAAATGATTCATATATTTTACATTTCTTAAACTTTACATTAGAATATGGATATGAATATGTAGGAATACAAAATAACTTTTTAATGTTACCAGAATCAGAAAAAACTTATTTAGTTCTTGCAAATTTAATGATATTAAAAAGACCATTTCAATTATATGGTGTAAAAGAAACTGGAAGAAATGAAATAATAAGAAATTTTTCTAATTTATGTGGTAAGAGAATTAATTATATTCCATCAAATGAAAATTATTCAGTACAAGCATTTAATAATGTTTTACTTGGTAATTTAAAAAATGGATGTTGGATTTGTATTGATAGGACTGAAAATATGAAATATGAATTATTAGAAATTTTAGCAATTAGAATTTTAGAAGTTTATAGAATTTTTAGAGAAAGTGGTGAAGATGATATTTATGCTGAAAATGGTGAAAAATATCAAATGAAAGTTAAACAAATGAATATTTTTATTTATAGATATTTACCTTCTGTTAATATATTTAATAAAAATGATATTCCTGCTAATATTAAAAATTATTTTAGACAAATTGCAGTTCCATTTTTTGATATGAAATTTTATATTTATAATACTTTAAATAATTTAGCTCTTGATAATTGTAAAGAAATAACTAATAAAATTTATTATACTATTAATTATGCTAATTCAATTATGAGTTTTACTAAAAAAACAAATATTCAAGTTTATGTTATTAGAATGTTAAATGTAGGATTATTGAAAAAATTAGGTGAAATAAATAATGAAAATTTATTTGAAAATATTAGAAATATTCTAAAAGAAACTTATTCTTTATGGATGAGTCCAAAAGAAATAGAAGAATTTAGAAAATTTGAAAATGAAGTTTTTAATATGAAAGAATATGAAAAAGATATGAATGTAGTAATTCAAAGTGAAGATCAAGAAATAACAAAAGTTATACAAGAACAATTAACAGAATATAAATTTAGCAATAATTTATTTGAGCAAAAAATAGCATATATATTAAATTCTTTAGAAAAAAATCATAGTTTTGTATTATGTGGACCACCATTATCAGGAAAGACACAAATGATGGTTTTATTAACTCAAATAACAAAAAAATTAAATGAATTAAATTCAGAAAAATATTCAAAAATATATTCAGTAAAATTATATCCAAAAACAAAAACACCAAAAGACTTTTTCTTCACAAACAAAATGGATAAAGCATATAAATTTAATAATAATTTCTTTTATAATATGTATCAATTATTTAATTCAGATAAAAAAGATATATTAATAAAATTAAATGAATATTATTCACAATGTTTAAAAATGAGAAAAAAAAATACATCAAATGAATCAATTTTTAAATTAGTGTTTGATAAAAAAGAAGAAGATGAAATAGAAAATGATGATGATGATAGAGATGAAGAAGAAGAAGAAATGGTTTATAGAAGAAATAGAGATGAGTCAAATGTTTTAAGAGATGATGTTATAAAAGTTTTAGTTTTTGATGGGAATATTGATAGTAATTGGATTGAATATATTAATTCAATTTATGGTGATAGTAATATTTTTACTTGTTCTGATGGAAATACTTTAAATTTAAATAATAACTTTAAATTATTTTTTGAAGTTGATAATTTAAAAAATGGAACTCCTGTCTTTTTAACTAGACAATATATTATTCAATGTGATTATAATAGTTTTTCTTGGGATAATATTTTATATAGTTGGATTGATTCAAATGAGAAAATAACTGCAAATTCAGATTTGAAAAATTATGTGAGAGGTTTATTTGAAAATTTCTTTCCTAAAATTTATGATTTTATTTTAAATAATAGATATAAAAATATTAATTTTGGTGAAAATTATGTAATGAAAACTTTAATAAATATTTTTGATTCTATTTTACCTTTATTTAACTTTGAAGATAAAAAAATAGGAAGAAAAAATTTCAATGTAATACCAAAAATAGAATTAATTAAAAAAAGTACTTTATCAATATTTATTTTCAGTTGTGGTTGGACAATGAATTTCTTATCTAATTTTGTTATTAGAACAAAAATAGAAAAATTAATAAGTGATATATTCAAAGCAGATGATTTAAAAGGACCAATTTTTGATTATTATATTGAAGAAAAAACACATGATTTTGAATTATGGTCTAATTTATTAAAAGATGAAATTTATCAAAGTGAATTAGGTGAAAAGGGTAAAACATTTTATTATAATAGAGTATTTATTCATACTTTAGAAACAATATCATATCATTGGTTATGTGAAAAGTTTATTAATATGAATATACCATTTTTCTTAAATGGAAAAACAAATTCAGGAAAATCATTTTTATTAAATACACTTCTTGATAAAATGCAATTTGATGATTTATCAATTAAAAAAATTAAATTTTCATTATCATACGCATCAACGCCAGAACAAATAGAAAATTATTTATATAGTAATTTAGATATAATAAAAAGAGATTCTTATGGAGATAAATTTGGTAAAACTGTAGTTTTATATATTGATGATGTTAATTTAAATTTAAAACAAGATTCTTCAGGTTCAAATTATGTTTTTGATTATTTAAGAGAATTAGCCGAAAATAATTATATTTATGATCAAAAAACAAATTACTTTGTTTATTTAGATAATTTTAATATTTGTGCTTCTGGGAATATAAATTCATATCCTCATAATGATCAATTTGATAGAGTAGTTTCAAAATATGTTTTTGTAACTCAAGTTCAATCAGAAGAATTTTATCTTCCTATTTTAAAACCAACTTTAGAAGTTCATTTAAGACAATATATTCCTAATACTTCTGGAATTACTTCTACTCAATATATACAAACTTTAATTAAATTAAATTCTTTATTATGTGAAAATATTATTAATGAACCTAAAAAAACTCATTATGCTTTTTCAATTAGAGATATGATTAAAGTTGTACAAGCTTTTCATTTATTTCAACCTAAATCAATTAGTGAATTTACAGAATATTTAAAAAAATTATTTTTCTATGAAACTTCTTTAATTTATGAAAGTAGAATGAATAAACCTGAAGATATTCAAATTTTCAGAGAAAAACTTTGTGAAGCATATAGTTCTGTTTTTAAACAAGATAAAGTTACTCCAAATGATATTTTTAATAATTGGAATAATGAAGATTCTTTTCTTTATTGTAATGATTATGGTAATTTTAATGGTGATAATGAAGATTTGAATAAAGATCATATTTTCCTTTCTAATAAAAAAACTTTAGTTGATTTTATTAAAAGTAGAATTTCAAGATTTTATAGAGAGAAAGATATTAAAAATACTAATTTAATTGCTTTTGATCAAAGTAATATTGATAATATTATTAAAATTTCTAGATTTTTAGAAAATCCAAATCCTAATTTAATTCTTATTGGAAAGAAAAATTGTGGAAAAAATTTATTATTTAGATTTTCAGCTCATCTTTCAGGTTTTGATATTATTGATGTTAATGCTTCATATAATAATAGTACACCAGAAAAATTCATTCAAAATGTAATAAATGTATTTTTATTAAATGCAACTATAAGAAATAGAAAAACAATTTTATTCATTTCATCAGAAATAACTTCAGAATATATTTTTGAAATAATAAATAAATTATTAGATACAAAAGAAATAATAAATAATTTCATTTTCTTAACAAAAGAAGATTTAGGAAGAGTATCAGAAGAAGATATTATACCACGTTTAGAAAATAATATTTCAATTTGTATAGATTTAATACCAAAATCACATGAATATCTTAATTTATATAAAAATTACCCATCAATAACAAAAAAATCTCAAGTTATATATATTCATAATTGGAGAGAAAATGATTATAAATTATATATAAATCAATCAATTGAAGAAATAGATATTAAAAATAATAAAGATAAATTTCCAGAAATTTTTTATAATACATATTTATATACTAAAAATTTATATGAAGAATATTCAAAAAAAATAGGAATGAAAGTTATAATTAATCAAAAACATTATGCATCAGTTTGCAATTTTTATACTCAAAAATATAAAACATATCAAGATATTTTATTAAATCGTCAAAAAAGATATTTTGATTCAATTGAAATGATAAATAAATCAAAAGATTTAATAGAAAACTTTTCAAAACAAATAGAAGAAGTTGTTCCCAAAAAAGCAGAAATAGATAAAAAAACAGAAGATAAAAAAAAAGAAATAGCCCAACAACAAAAAGATAAAAATACATGGAGAAATAAAAAAACAGATGAAGAAAAGACATTAACATTATTAGATGGTCAAAGAAAAGAAAAACAAGGTTTATATGAAAAAATAATACAACCATTTACTGATGGAATACAAAAACAATTAAATCAAGTTAATAAAATAGTACCTGCAGATTTAACAGAAATAAAAAATACTTGGGATGGATTAACATTTGGTAAATTTATTTTAACAAAAATATATGAATTATGTGGAGAAACGAATTTAGAATGGGATGCAATAAAGAAAAATTTAGATATTAAAATTATTAAAAGTTTCACTTCAATTAATCCAATTTCAAATCCAAAAAATTTAATTGATACTACAAGAGAAATTACTAATCATCCTGATTTTACTACAGGAGAAAAATATCAAAAACCTTTTAAGGCTTGTGGGACTTTTTGTGATTATTTTAATGCTTTAAAAAAATATTTTGATGAAAGAGATAATCAAAAAGAATTATTAGATACTATTGATAAAATTAAAAGTGATATTGAGGAACATAGAAAAATTATTAAACAATGTTCTACTAATTTAGTTAATATTGCTACTGAGATTGAAAAATTTGAAAAAGATTTAACTAATTATGATAATGAAAAATTTAATGTTAATTCTCATTTGAATAAATTAGAAGGAATGAAACATTGTTTTGAAGAATTAATTACTAGTTCAAATGAAAAAATTGAAATTTGGAAAAAGAAAAAAGATACTGTTGATATATTATTAAATTCTTTTGATTTTTATTTATATGTTATATCATCATATTTACATTATGCAGGACCATTAAATAAAAATTTCAGATTAAGATTAAAAATGTTTTTATATTCTCAAGCAAGTCAATTAGGAATTGAAAATATTAATCAATTTCCATTTTATAAAATATTCCAAGAATTACTTGATTATATAAATAAAGATCATGAATTTTGTTCTTCAATTTCACAATATAATGAATTTTTATCAGATAATTTTACAATAATGTATATTTTACAAAATAGAATTCCATATATTATTGATTATAATAGAATTGCAATTGATTGTATTTCTTCATTTTTAGAATTTACTAATCCAAAAAGTATAGTTTCTACTAATTATAATGATATTAATGGAGTTGGTGAAATGTTTGAAAAAATTGAATCTTCACTTAAAGGAGGTGTTATATTATTTATTGATAATTGTGAAGAGAATATTTATCATATTTTAGATAATTTAATTATTGATAATTCTACTTATAATTCTGAAAAAGGAAGATTTTGTTATGAAATAAAAGATAAGAAAATGGAAAAAAATAATAAATTTAAATTATATTTAGTTAAATCAAGAACAAACTCAATTATTAATGATAAAGTATTTACTGATTGTGTTGTAGTTAATTTCAATTGTCCAAGTGATTATATTGAAAAAAAAATATTAGGTTATTTAGTAGATGAACAAGATCCAATAACATATCAACAAATAAAAAAATTAAGAATAAATATAAGTAAAGATGAATTTAAATTAGTTATAAATGAAAATAGATTAATTAACTTTGCATATCAATTTGACTTTACTGGTCATTTAGAAAAATTAGATAATAATCAAACACAATTAGATAAATATAAAGTAGAAATAACAACACATAGTACATTACAGCAAAAAATTAAAAATGATAAATTAAGATTAACATATGATTTAAGTGAATTAGAAAGATATAAATTAATAGTAAAAAACAGTTGTAAAATTTATAAATGGATTTCACATTTCTTTAATTATGATAATATATACATGTTTACATTAGAATATTTTTCAAATTTAATTAAAGAATTTTATAAAGATAAATTTGGTATTTATAAAGATAAAGTTAAAAAAAGAAAAAATAGAAATTTTATTTTACCAGATGAAGAAGAAGAAAAAGAACATAAATCAGAAGGAGATGAAAGTAATGAAGATGAAGAAGAAGAAGAAGAAAATTCAGAAGAAGGAAAAGAAGATAAAAAAGTAGAAGAAGAAGAAGAAGATGTACCAACTTATCAACAAGAAGATTTAATTGAATTTGTTGTTTATTTATTTAATAAAAATACTTCTTTATTCCTTCCAAATCAAAAAAAAAATATTTTACTTATTTTATTATTTTTCTGTATGAAAGAAAAAGAAGAAATTCCACAATCATATAAAAGAATAATTATGTTAATTAATGAAGTATTCTTTTATAAAAATAGAGATATTGAGAAATATAATGAAAAATCACCAATTAAAGGAATAAATGATCATCAATGGAATTCACTTAAAGAAATAAATGAAAGAGGAAATTATATTTTTTCAATATTAATTAATAATATGGAAACTAATATTCCAAAATGGGAAAAATTTTTATCAAATGATATTCCAATATTTGAACTTTTTGATGAAGATGTTGAAAGTAGTATGAATACTTTTATTAGATTTACTTTCTTTTCTATTATTAAACCTTATATGAGTGATGCTTTAATTACATATTCTATTAATAGTATTTTAGAATCTGATCCTGATAGAAAAATTTCTTTAGATAATAAAATTTGTAATCAACTTAATGAACCTTTCTTTGAAGATTTTACTATTACTAAAAAGCCTATTTTATATGTTGAAAATGATAATGAACAATTAATTTTAAATAAAGAAATTAGAGATTATTTATTACCAACTTTAGCACAAATTAGAAAAGTTTCTGAAAATAATCAAAATAATAAAGAAATTGATATTGAAACTTTATCATATCGTGAAATAATACCAAATAAAATTGAATTAAGTAATGCAGAATTAGATTTTATACATAATTCAATGAAGAATGGAGGAGTAATAGTAATAAAAAATGTTCATTTAGTAAAAGATTCAATTATGAAATTATTTGAAGAATTTAATGATCCAAATACAATATTAAATGAACATTTTAAATTAATATTTACTGAAAATCATAACTATCCTCTCCCAACATTTTTCTATGAAAATTGTAGAATTGTGAATAGAGATTTAAATGTAATTACAGAAATAAAAGATTATATTATTGATTTATTAGAATTAACAAGTTATAATGTTTATAATAATTTAATGAATTCACAAAATCAAAATTCAAGTGCTTATTATATTAAAAAATTATATATTTTCTTTACTATAGTTCATGCTGTTTTAGTTCAATATTCTTGTTTGAAAACTACTATTTTTAGAATTCCTATTGAATATAAGAGAAAAGATTATTTTAATTTATTAAAATTTTTGGTTGGATTAATAAATTCACTTTCTGAAGATAGACAAAAAGAATTAGTTAATAATGATAATAGTTATGGATTTACATATGAAAGTATTATTAAACTTTTTATTGATATGTTTATTGATACTAGATTATTATATCCTGAAGATGTTTTAAGAATTAATCAAATTATAAATACTTTCTTTGATAATGATAAATTCTTAAATAAAGATTATTTATTTTCATATGATAATTTCGTAATTGATAATATTAATCCTGAAGAAATTCCAGAAGAAGAAATTGAAAAAATGAAATTAGAAGAAAATAATATAAATAATAATCCAAATAATCAACAAAAAGGAAAAGATGTTCCAAATACAAATATAAATCAAATAATAATACCAAAATCATTTTTAATAAAAAAATTTAAAAATATACCAAATGAACAATTTAATTCATTAATTTTTGGAATGAGTTCAAATTTATTAAAAGACAATTCTGAAAATTCATTAAGATCATTTTATAAATCAATATCAATAGGATTAATGGGTAACACATTAGAAAAAATAAAAATATCAAAATTAAATTCAAAAAATATAGTTTATTCAATTAATGAAATAAAAACAAATATTCCAGATCCATTATCAACAACAGAAGCAAATCCAGCATTATTTAAAATAAATAAATTTGATGAATTCTTTAATCCATTTGATGAATCTTTACAAACTGAAATTGAAAATTATAATAATTATTTAACATTAATAACAAATGATATAGAAATAGTAAATAAAATATTTAGATGTGAAATGTTTATTACAGAAGAATATTTTGAAGTAATGAGAAGTTTATCAAAAAAAGAAATACCAGATAAATGGAGATTACATAAATCAAAAAGAAAACTTTTAATATCTGATTGGAAAATAATGATTAAAGAAATATTTAATGAAATTATTGAATGGATTAATAATGCATATCTCAGAGTTTATGATTTATCACATTTTTCAGATTATAAATTATTCCTTAATAAAATTCCTTTATATTTTAATAAAAAATTACCTGAAAATTCTGCAACTCCTGATATATTAAAATTAAAATTTTTCTTTACTAAATTTAAACAAAATTCTGATTTAACTGATGAAGAAATTCAAAAATATAAAGAAGCAAATGATAATAAAGATATAATATTTATTAAAGGAATTAAATTAAATGGGTTTAATGAAGAAAAAGAAGAAGAAGGATTTGTTTATAAAGAAAATGATTATTTTGATGATGGAGAATTATGTCCTATTATTGGGGTTACTTATACTATTTTGAGCTTTAAAGATGATGAAGAAAAGAAAAATGATGAAAATGAAGAAGAAGAGGAAGAAGAAGAAAAAAATTAATATTTTTTAATCAAATGAAATTATTTAAAGTTAAAAGAAAATAATATACTTTTTTAATAAAATATATAATTAATATTTATATAATTTTTTTAGATTAAATTTTTTTTTTAATTTTAATAATTTAATTTATATAAAGTATATAATATATTATTTTTTTAATAATTAATTTTTTTAGTATTAATTAAATTATTCATAATTACAATAAATAAATACTTTTAAATTTAAAATTAATGTCCCAAAGACCTGAAGTAAAAAGAAAAATAACACTCCCTTCAAAAAGAGAAAAAATAAAGAAAAGAAAAAGTAAATTATTTAAAAATCCAGAAGATTCATTATCAAATTCAGAAGATGAGAAAAATAAAGAAAATCAAATTAAAGAAAATATTGTCGAAGAAACAAATGTAAAATTAAATTTTAGTAATGAAAATTCGGATGATTTAATTTTAGATATTAATTTCCAAAATTTGGACAATGATATTAATGATGAAAATAATAAAAGTGTATTAAATGATATTTGGAATTCTATTGAAGAAAATAATAATGATTATCCTACAAAATCTCAACCAATAGGAAAAATGAATTTATTAAGAAGTAAGGCTAAAAAATTAAATTTTAATGAAAAATTTGGAAATATTGAAAATAAAGATGAAAATTTCTCTTTTACAAGATTCCAATCAAAAAGAACAAACTTTTAAATGTAATTTATTATATTTATTAAAATTAAAAAAAATCTTCATTATTCCATTATTAAATAAATTATATTATTAACTATATAAAAATTTATTTTTTTAATTTATTTTTTACTTTGAAAAACCTAAATAAGCAACAAAAGTTTTTCCAATATATCTACAATTAATTCCAACATATTTTAAATCTGGATTTAATATAATATCTCTTTTTTTAAAATCATTTTTTTCAGTATCATCAACAACCATTAATAATGCAGAAATATTAGGTTCTTTAATTAAATCTTTATAAAAAAATTCAAGAGAAGATTTTTGTTTAATTTTCTCTGCTTGTTTAATTAAATATTTATTATCATATATTTCTTTTTTAGTATTTGGAAGATTAATTAATAAATTATTATTCATTTCTAAAGGAGGAATTGATATCATTTCTCTTAATCTTTTTGATGTTTCATAAAATACACTTTCTCCTTTATTTAAAGCAACTTTTACTTTTTTTTTAAATATTGGTTTTTCAATAGTTTGTTTTTGTCCTGTTATTTTATCATTTATTATTTGATTTTCTATTTTAATATATCTGACTGCATAATCAACTTTTTCTGCATATAATTGAGGCTGTGTCCTAATTATATTTATTATTTTTAATAATGTCTCAGGATAATTTAAATTATCTATTTCATCTTGTTCATCTGTATTTATATCTGATATTTTATTTATTTCTTCTACATTTGTTTCTATTGTTTTTTTATTTAAATTTTTTAATATGTTTTGTTGGTTTAATTCTTGTTCAGGTTCATTTATATTTTGTATTAAATTATTTGTTTCAAATTTTGAATTAGTTTGAATAAAGGAAGATTGATTATTATTTTTCTCAATTTTTGATACTTCATTAATATCCTCTAAATGAGGAGCATATTTTAATATATTGCTATATTCATTATTGTCATCCTCTAAATTTTGTTTATCAGATACTGTTCCCATATTTTAAATTATAATAAGTTTAAATTATTTTTTTGTAATTTTTTCCAAATTATTTATAAAATTTAAATTACTACTTATTTTAATGGTTGATGAAACAAGAAGATTAGAAAATGAATTATTAGGAGTAATTAAAAAATTAGAAAATAAAATAAATATAAAAATAGAATTATTAACCTCAGAGCAAGAAGAAAAATTTGAAAATATAGTAAATGAAATAAAAAAAATAAATACAAAATTTGAACATTTAATAGAAACAAATGAAGATAATAAATTAAAATTAGAAAAAATTGAAAATTTTCAAAAATTTCAAAGTAAAGCAAAAGACCAATTAACAACCCATGAAATAAAAATAAACACAATAAGTAAAGATTTAGAAAATACAAAATTTAAATATGACAAATATTTCATAGATAATTTAACAGTTCCAGGAATAATAGGAGATTTTTGTAAATATCACTCATTAAAAGATTATTTAGAAGTAAATGTAAAAGAAATGGCTTCATTAATGAAATATAAAGAACAATCTGATATGGATTTAAAAGATTATAAAGTCAAATTAGAGAATTTAATTACTCAATTAAATTTTTCTTTAAGTCAATATGCTTCTCAACAAATTCAATTACTTAATGATACTAAAACTGAATTTAATAAAAAATTACAATTTGAAGTTGATATGGTTAATGAAAAAATTCAAGATGTTAGATTGGAAAATACTAAAACTGGTCATGATTGGGTTTTAAGAATGGAAGAAATAAGAAATGAAATTGATAATATAAATAAATTAAAGATTGAATTAAAAAAAGGATTTGATGATAAAGTTAGTGATATTGAAAATAAATTTAAAGAAGTTGTTAATAATTTTAATGATTTTAAAAGTGAATATTTAAAAATTAAAAGTAGATTTATTGAAATGGTTGAATTTATTAAAGATGTTAGATTTAGAAAAAATTTAGTTGATTTTGATGGGATTTCTAAAAGAGAAATAAATAGTTTAGCCAATAAAATTGATTTTAAAAATAATAAAAATTTAAATGATGAAAATGATAATAAAGAATTAGATTTAAATTATGATATTTTTACAGGAGGAAAAGAAGATTATGAACAACATGAAAAAAAATTAATGTTAATTAAAGAAATACAAAGACTTAAAAAAGAAGAAGGAATAAGAAAATTGGAAAATGAAAAAATAATTTATAATGAAAATAATAATAATTCCATAGATCAAAAACTTAAATCAAATAATAATATACAACAATATAATTTGGTTAATAATGATAATAATAAATCAAATTATTTAGACAAAATGAATAATAGTAATTTATCAAATCCTAAAGATAATATAAATAATTATAATCAATTAATAAATAAAAAAAATATAAACAATCTAAATAATAATATTGTTAATGAACAAAAAAACAATAATAATAAAAATATTAATAATATATATAAGAATAATAATAATGTGAATAGAAAGGAAAAAGAAAAAAAAATAGAAATTAAAAATAGAATTTTTTCAGAAAATAATAAACATGAAATTGAAGTAAAAAAAAAAATTAAAAAAGATAATTCAACTGAAATAAATAAAATGAATGATTCAACAGATGAATTAAAACAAGAATTTTATCAAACATTTAACAGTCAAAGATTAACAACAGCCCCTAATTTTTCACTATCAAGAAATGAATTAAAAAAAATGGTAGTATTATCATCTAATAATTTTCATAAATTATCTCAAAATGAGAATAAAAATTTGAATAATATTAGATATACAAATATAAAAATTATTCCATCATTTAATAAATCAAGTAAGAATGAATTAAATCATCAAAGATTTTATTCAACTGAAGAAAATTCAAATAATGGAAAAGAAGCAAAAATTATTTCTTTAAAATGTCCTAATATGACAGATAAAAGTTTAGGAACCAGTGTAAAAAAAGATTTTAATGAAATTTCTAAATATAATAATATAAGTTTTTTAAATGAAAAAATAGAATCTAACGATAAAAATAATAATTTATTTCCTCATATTCAAATTAAAGAAAAAGAAAATAATTCAAAAAAAAAAATAAAAAAAAACAAAACAAATATATAATTAATAAATTAATGAATGTTATGTATATATTTAATTTTCGAATTGAATTTTGATATATTAAAACAAATATTATTATATTTAATATAAAAATTAATAATTTTTTAAATAACATTCTTAAAAAAATAAAAAAATTTGAATATACATTGAAAAAAAATTAAAAAAAATTTAAATTGATAGATAATTAAAATTAAATAAAAAAAAGACTTCTATATGGGAAATTACATAGAATATATAGAAACATGTTGTTCATCAAAAAGCCAAAATGAAATAGAAGAAGCGCCATTAACAGCAAAAGAAATGACAGCATCATTTTCAAAAATGTATGATTCAAATAATTTAAATAAATCAAATATAAATGAAAATAAAAATAAAAATGGACCATTATACTTATTAAAAGATTCAGTATTAATTGGAAAAGGAAGTGGAAATCCAATTGATAAATATACAATAGATGAATTAATAGGAAAAGGTGATAATTCTTTAGTTTATAAAGCAACATTAAGATCAAATGGTGATTTAAGAAGTTTTAAAGTAATTCAAAAAAATAATGAATTATTTCAAAAAACTCAAGAATTATTAAAAGAAATTGAATTATTAGAAGCTGCAGATAATCCTTATATTGTTAAATTATATGAATTTTATGATTGTCCAACTGTTATTTGTTTAGTTAATGAATATTTAAATGGAGGAAGTTTATTAGAAAGATTAAAAAAAGAAAAGAAATTTAATGAATTTACTACTGCAATAATAATATTTCAAATATTATCTGCTTTATCTTTTTGTCATAGTAAAAAGATAATTCATCGTAATTTAACTTTATCTAATATTTTAATTAATGAAGAAAAAGATCATTTTATTCATGTTAAAATAATTGATTTTAATGAATCAACAAAAATAATAAAAGGAGTTGAATTAGGTGATTCTTTTTTAAATTTAAAATATACTGCACCGGAAGTTATAAAAGGAAAATATAATGAAAAAAGAGATGTTTGGTCAGTTGGAGTTATAATGTATACTTTATTAACTGGAAATTTTCCATTTGATAATGATGATATTTTTAAATTAAAAGCACTTATTGAAATTGGTAATGTTGATTATGATAATAAATCTTTAACAAAATGTTCTAATGAATGTATTGATTTACTTAAAGAATTATTAAATAGAAATATAAATAGAATAAGTGCAAATGAAGCTTTAAATCACAATTGGTTTAAAAAATTAAATATTAAAGAAAGATTAAATGAAATTTCTTATGAAACTATTAAAAGTGTTTTAGATAATATTATTAAATTCAAACCAAAAACAACTTTACAAAAATTATGTCTTTCATATTTAGCAAGAAATTTACATAATGAAAATATTCAAAATGCATCTAATTTATTTTGTCAAATTGATGTTAATAATGATGGTGAAGTTCAAGAAAATGAATTTGTAAATAATTTAAAAGAAATTATAGAAAAAACAGGAGAAAATGTTGATATAAAATATTTAAAAAAATTATTTAAAACAATTGATATTGATAAATCTGGAATTATTGAGTATTCAGAATTTTTAGCTGCTGCTATAAATAGAGAACAAATTATAAATGAGAAAACTTTAAAAGAAAGTTTTGATTTTTTTGATAAGGGAAATAATGGACTAATTAATTTAAATGATTTAAAAGTTGTTTTTAAGAAATATAAAGGTTTTAGTATTGATGATTTTAAATCTATTGTTGATGATGTTGATTTAGATGAAAATAAAGAAATTAATTTTGAAGAATATAAAAATATGATGCTTAATATGTTAGATTAATATTTAATTTTTTATTTAATAATATGGCATAATTTATAAAATTTAAATATATAATTTTTATTCAAATTATAAATGATTTTTTCACCTCAAAAAGTTATAAAAGAAAATAAACCTAAAATTGTAAAAGCAGGAACAAATTATTATATATTAGTTATAATATATTTTATATCGAAAGAAGAATTTAAAAATAAATCAAAATTATTATATATAAAAACTTTAATAAATGAAAATAAAAAAATTAAATCTCCTTTACCAGAAGATAATGATATTATAATTGATACTATTCAAGAATTATATGAATTCATTTTATCATATTGTAATTTAAATGATAATAAAAAGGAATATAAAATTAATATATATGAAGGAAATTTAAATTTAATTAGTAATAATTCTCAATTAATGAATTATAAAGGAAACATAATTTATGTAAAAATTTCTCGTTCTAAAGAATATAAAATAAAAAAAAAATTAGAAATAAATAAATCATTATCTTGTTCATTAAGTAAATTAAGTACTTTAACACCTTCTTTTTATAAAAATAATATTCAAAAATTTTTTGATTTTAAATCTAGTAATACAACCTTTACTAATAAACTTTTTCCTCCTCCTGAAAATGTTTCAAATAATTCTTCTTTATTATTTTCAGAAACTTATAGAAGAAATTATCATAAAAATTTTTCTCAAAGTCCATCATCAGATTTAAAATCTTTTAAAAATGAAGAATCTAAAATAGAGCAAAAACCAAAATTTCCATATAAAATTAGAGAAAAAATAAGAAATAGAAATAGATTAATAATACGGAATAAAGATAAAACTAATATTTTTTTTCAAAATTATCAAAAATATATTTTATCATCAAGTGAATATTTTTCAAAAAATTTCCTTCCTTATAAATTATATCCAAATAGAGGACAGTTAATTAACATAAATAAATTAAAAAAATCATGTTCATCTAAATTATTTATTCCTGAAATATCAACTTGTTTTAATTTATCAAATATATCAAGTTTATCAAATAATGGAAAAACATTAAAAAAAAGTGATAGAAGTTTAAGTAATGAAAAACAAGAAAAATTAAATATAATGAGAAAATTTTTAGCAATTCAAAAAAATTAAATTGAAAAAAAAATATTCAATAAAGACTTCAATTATTAATAAATTATATTAGATTATACTTATTTTGTATATTGAATTAATAAATTACTTTTTTTATAATTGTATTTTAATTTAATGAAAAATTTTTTTATAATATTTTTTAAATTAAATTATATAATTATTTAAATAATTAATTTTTTAAATTTTAATCTAAAAATAACCAAAAATTAAAAATAAGATAAAAATGAATAAATTTATAAAAAAGAATTCACCAAAATAATTAAAGCATATCTACTAATTTTAAAAAATAAAAAATATGTTATCATATACAAAAAAAAACATCCAAAAAATCAAAAAAAATAAAAAAACCAAAAATTCGACGGAAAAAAAGAAATTATACTTTTTTTCCATCAATAACATTATCTTCAATTCTAGGAAGTTTCATAATTTGAATTTTATATTCTTTCTTAATTTTATGTTGATACAAAAATTGATTATCCTTAATTTCCATTCCAGAATAAAACAACCTAATTTTAAAATTTTTATTTGAAATTTTCATTTTTTTCATAATAATATGTTTTAACTCTTCCCCAGTTAACAAATTAGAAACAGTTAATTCTAATTTTTCATTAGAACTAGATTCAAAGACATTAATAACAATATTTTCCTGTTTAATATCATCTTCAATTTTAAAACTTTTTTCAAAGAAAGGATCATTAATACAATAATTAGGAATAAAATAATGATTTCCTTTTCTATCAATAATATGATTAATACACCCACTTGCAGTAGTTAATTGAAATTGTTCTAATAACAAATTAGCTCTATATTCATCATAAACACAAGCTTGATTTATTATTCTCCAAACTTTATAATTTTGATTTCCTTTTTGATTTCTTTTATCCCAAAATTTTTGCCTTTTTTCATTTAGTTTATCTATTGGTAATTTACATTTGTAACCTTTCATTTTTTTTATTCCTATTCCACTATATCTATTCCCTTTCCATTCTTTCATATCTGGAAATTGCTTTTTTTGTTCTTCTATTGATTTTATTTGATCTGTTGAATATGAATTTTTTTTTTCTTTGTAATTATAGTCATCGTCTTCTGGTTTTAATTCTATTACATCTCCTGATTGACATGAACCCATTTTTTTAATATTAGTTTTTTTATTTTTTTTTTTTTTTTTTTGAAATATTTTAAATTGAAATTTTTTTTTAATTTTTGTTTTTTTTTAAATTTTTATTTATATATAAATATTATTTATTTTATATGTTTTTTTTTACTTTTTTCTCTTTTCTAAAAATTCTTTATATATTCTATTATATTTTGATGAATTACTTTCTAAAACTTTTAAAACTTTCTGAATATCAGTATTAGAAAAATCTTGTAAAGTATTCATAATACCAGAAAAATTATTAAAAAGAATATCAGATTTCTTAATTTTTAAAACAGCAAGACAAATTTCATAAATAAATTTAAATTTATCACTATTTGCTAAAATATTATCCCATAATCTAGAAACATCATAAATATCATATTGTTGTGTAAACATAAGAGAAATCCATTGAAAAGCAAAATAATGATAATCAATATTTTCATCATTTAATTTAGTATAAATTTCCTTATCATACATTTGTAATAATTCTTGTAAATAAATTAACATATATTCAATTCCAATTTCAGTATTATCCATTTTAGCAATATAAATATTTTTAATATCTTTCATTAAATTACAGAAACAAAAATAAGTATCTGCTTCAATATCATATTTAAAAAAAGGATTCCTATCATTTGAAAAACAATAATAAATTACTGCTAATATCTCATTTAAACCTTGAACATATTTTACATCTTCATTTTCTTTTGAAAATATAAATAATATTCTTTTTAATACATTTATATGTGATTCTTTTTTATCATTTTGTTTTTTAAAAAAATCCATTTCTGATCTTGTTCTTAATAAATCTTTTTCAATCATATCATTTAAATCATTATCTTGAAAATGTTCATTCCATTTTGAATCGGCTGTTATTGATAAAGGATGATCAAATTTTTTTTTCTTTTTATTTTTTAATAAATTTCCAACTTGAATTATATATTTTTTTTTTAAATTATCATAAATTAATCTTTTATTATTTATTTCATTTTCCCAATTATAAATATTTAATCCTAAATAACCTAATAAAACTTTCCAACATAAAGAACGAATTGATGGTATTTCATCAAATGCACCATCAATTGCTAAACGCTTTACATTATCTAAAATTATATTTTTTGAATCTAAAGTTATTATTGTTGATATTATTTTAGTTTGAATTTGTAATAATGTTACATTTTTAGTTTCTGATATTATTTCATTAAAAAATTTATGATCTGAATATTTTAATAATAATTCATTCATATTGATAAAAAATTTTTTTATATTTGAATTAAAATTATTTATAAAAAAATAAATAAAAAAAAAAAAATAAAAAAAAAATAAAATTAATATTTAATCAAACCCATCAAAATCACTATTAATAACATCATCATTACTTTCACATAACTGAGGTTGAATTCCAATTTTACACATAATAATAGGAATATCATAAGTATAATTATGAACAATAGAAGGATCAATACAAGCTTCTTCATCAATAGTATAAGGAGGTAAACATTCTTTTCCCTTTAATCCAGCATAATAATAAAAATTATAATAATCCATTTCATAAATATTAGTTCCATTTTGATAAATTCCACCTTTAGAATAACTTCTCATAACTCCAATTCCATTTCCAACAACAACTCTATCTAATTCAGTTTGATAAATATTATTATTATTATCATTATTTGAATCAAATGGTAAAAGATTATCTGTTAATGTATTTTTATCATATATATTAAATTGAGAATTTGAACTTGATGATAAATTTGCATGAAGTAAAAAAGGGAATAATTCTTTTAAAGATAAATCAAGTGAATTATATAAATAATCATAATTTATTAAATTATAATTGTCTATAAAATCTTGTTTGTAATTAAAATAAAATGCTCTGTTAAATTTATTATATGATAATGTTACTATTAAATCAGCATGAGGTAAATTTTCAGTTGATAAATAATTACCTTTATTTGTTTGAATTACTTCAAATCCATTTCCTACTCCAATACCTTTAAGTCCTATAAATGCATATGGATGATGATATAAATTTTCATTTAATATTGTTTGTTGTTTAAATTGATCTTCATTTGCTTTGTAATAAAAAGAATTAGTTAATTCTTTTATTTTCAATGCACCAAATGTAGATAAATATTCTGCAGTTTCATAAATAAAAAATTTTTCCCATCCATAACAAGAAACTATAATTAATATTTCTGATATAGAAACTTTTTCTAAAAAATACATTAATTTATTATTTTCAGAAATAGGATTTAAATTTATAATAGTAGTACTTTCATTATTAGTAACAATATTTCCATCATTATCATAAGAATATTTAATATATTCTACTGTTTTAGTTTCATTTTTTGTATTTTCATTATAAGTATCAAAAAATTCAATTGATGAAACAGATAAATTTTTTCTATTTAAAGTTATTGCAGCAAGGCCTTGAAATTTACCATATTTTAATATTATATTATTATTTAATGTTACTATTGCATTATCATGATTATTTCTTCCTGTTCCTTGAACAAATATATTTACTTTTGTATTTCCTCTTTTTAATGGAATTAATTTTATTTCACTAAATTTTGATGATGTATATCTTGAATTTATTTTATATTTTATTCTGTAAAATGAACCTGAATTTAAATTTGTTAGTTTTATTATTCTTTTTGAACCTGAATATTTTTGTGTCCAATCTTTCCAAAGTGATTCATTTGATAATGTATATGTCATTAATTCACCATTTGAATATATTGAATTACTCATTAAATATTCATCCTCATACCAAATTTCTTCATTCATTTCTGAAATATATAATGTATATGTTATTGAATTTGGATACCAATCTAAGTATTCTAAAGGAATGTAACAAGATGTTTTTTTTGGTTTTACTTCACTTTGTAATATATTTGGGATGTATGATTCTAAAATTGATTCTTTTGATTTATCTATTGATGAACAATATATAAAAGATATTAAACAAAGAATAGAAATTTTTAACATTTATAATTTCATATTAAAATAAATATTTATTTAAATAAAAGACAAAAAATTGAAATTTACTTTATATGAGTTTATTTTGTATTATAGTTTTTTGAAAAATAACATAGTATCAGTTCTTTTATCTATTAATAAATAATTTTTTGTTCTTTTTTTTATATCACTATCATAATAAATCCATTGGCCATTATTAATTTTACATTTTGTGAAATAATGTCCATTTTTATTATTACCATAATAACCTATTACACCTACTAATTCATATTTTCCATTATTATTATTTTCTCTTTCAATAAAATTTTTTACTTCAATAGTGAAATGTTCATTATATTGAATGGATTGATTATTTAATAATAAAATAATATAAAAGGGTAAATTATAAATTGTAGTTTTTGTATAATAAATGTCTTTTTTATTACATTCAATACATTCAATTTCACTTTCAATAACTCTTTTATCCTGAAATTTTTTTAAAAAGTATTCAATAGTATTTTCTTGGATGTCATTTTCATTTTCTTTTTTATCTATAATAGGAAGTTGAATGATATTATAAGCTTCAAAACTAACCTTAATTATATGATTATTTGGACAAATAATTTCTTTTTTAAATCTTCCATAAAATAAATCAGTTATAAATGATTGATTTTTTCCAAAAAAATGTAATTCTAATTTTTCAAAAGCCATTTTTTCTTTTTTATCAATTGGAGAATTTATTTTTTTTAGATTCTTAATTCCAATTCCTTTTACTTCTTTCATCATTTCATTTAAAAATAAAGTTATAAATTCATTTGCATCTTGTTGATTATTTGTCCTATATTTTTCATTTTCTTCACTTAATATCTTCTTTATTTTTAATGGATTAATATTATTAATAATGTAATCATTGTTCTTATATTCATTTATTAGTTGTTTAAATTCATACGTTAATTTCATATTTTCTTTTTTATCATCCTTTATTTTTAATGAGATGACATCAAAAATAAAATCTTCTAAATGTAAAAAAGTTTGGAGACTTGCACTTATAAAGCAATTATTAATATTTCTTTCAATATTATTCATCATTGGATTATTTTTATTTTTATTACCCATAAAATATAATAAATTTAATATAAATGATTTTTTATTTTATTTATTTAATATAATAAAAATAATATTAATATCCCCCATCTCTTTCTCGAACAGCAGAAATTTCATCTTGATCTTCTAAACCATAATCACAAATTTTTTTATGATCTTTCAAAACTTCAGCATTAAACTTCCATTGATTATATTCTTGAGTTTTGGCTTCTTCATA
>JAJMZS010003040.1:0-59978 GCA_023807205.1 Isotricha prostoma
GGAGGTGGTGAAATTATTGAACCAAGTGATGAAATAGAGATTATGGCTGGTGGAGGTGTTATGATTGATGTTGAAGAAGAAGAAGAAAAAGAGAGAATAGATGAAGAGGAAAGACAAAGACAAAAAGAAGAAGAAGAAGAAAGACAAAGACAAAAAGAAAAAGAAGAAGAAGAACGAAAAAGACAAAAAGAAAAAGAAGAAGAAGAACGAAAAAGACAAAAAGAAAAAGAAGAAGAAGAAAGAAAAAGACAAAAAGAAAAAGAAGAAGAAAAACAAAAACAAAAACAAATTAAGAAAGAAGTTGTTGAAGAAAAAGTTGATATGATAGGTGGAGGAGAAATAATTGAACCTGATGATACCAAAGATATAATGGTTGGTGGTGGTGAAATAATTATACCAGATGTAGAAAGAGATATAATGGAAGGTGGAGGTATAATTATTGAACCAGATGATACTAAAGATATAATGGAAGGTGGAGGTATCATGGAAGGTGAAATAGATGAAGAAGATGAAGGAGAAGTAGTTCAAATGGAAGGTGGTGGCGTCATGATAGGTGATGAAGAAGATGAAGGAGAAGTTGTTCAAATGGAAGGTGGTGGCGTCATGATAGGTGATGAAGAAGATGAAGAAGAAGTAGTTCAAATGGAAGGTGGTGGCGTCATGATAGGTGATGAAGAAGATGAAGGAGAAGTTGTTCAAATGGAAGGTGGTGGCGTCATGATAGGTGATGAAGAAGATGAAGGAGAAGTTGTTCAAATGGAAGGTGGTGGCGTCATGATAGGTGATGAAGAAGATGAAGGAGAAGTAGTTCAAATGGAAGGTGGTGGCGTCATGATTGGAGATGAAGAAGATGATTATGGTGATAATGTTCAAATGACAGGTGGTGGCGTCATGATTGGAGATGAAGAAGATGATTATGGTGAAAATGTTCAAATGACAGGAGGTGGCGTCATGATAGGTGATGAAGAAGATGAAGGAGAAATTGTTCAAATGGAAGGTGGTGGCGTCATGATTGGTGATGAAGAAGATGATTATGGTGATAATGTTCAAATGACAGGTGGTGGTGAAATTATTGGAGATGAAGAAGATGAAGGAGAAATTGTTCAAATGGAAGGTGGTGGCGTCATGATTGGAGATGAAGAAGATGATTATGGTGAAAATGTTCAAATGACAGGTGGTGGTGAAATTATTGGTGATGAAGAAGATGAATTAATTGATGGGAAATTTTTATCAACCAAAAATAATTTTAACGAAATAAAAGAATCATCACCAATGGGAATATCATCAGAATTTTCAAAATATAAATATTATCAAGATTGTATAGATTTTAATGAAAAAGAAACACAATTAGAAAAATTAAAAGAAGTAGATAAAGAAGAAATAGAAACTTATATAAATACTGTATTTACTCCAAATAAAGGAATTAATGATACATTAGTAAATATGCAAGATGCCTTAAATTCATTATATAAAAATAAAGGAACAGAAAATGAGAGTGAATTTAATACTTTAAATGAAGAAATAAAGAATAAATTATCAGAAACTAAATTACAAATATTAGAAAATGATCCAAAGACACAAGCATTAAATGATGCTGTCGCAGATTTTAGATCATATGACTATTATGATAGAGTTACAAAATGTTATTCAATGAAATTAAATGATCCATTTGATGATGATGATGCTTATTTAAACGAGTTTTGTTATTATTTATTTAATCATAGATTATTAAATATTGATAATTCAAAATTAGAAAAGTATCCTTATATTAAACAATATTTTACACATAATATTGAATTATTACAACCTGATGTTTATGCATTTGCAAAAAATTGCCAAAATTATCCTGAAGATGAATTTAATGAAAAATTCACTGATTTCCCTATTAAAAAAAGAGAATTATGTAGAAATTTTTATAAACTTATAAATATTGATAATGACTCATCAGAAGTGAAAAGATGTCTAGCTCAAATGAATAAATGTAGAAATGACTCTACCCTTAAACAAATTTATTCACATTTAACTTCATGTAATGAAAGTAATCAAAATGAAGTTTTAGATTTAGTAAAACAAAAATTAGATAAAAACCATGTTAAAATATCTAATTTTATTGATAATGTCTCTTCTGGCCTAGATGATGAATTAAATAATCAATTCAAATCTTTTAAAGCTCTTGAAAGAAATGTTATAGTAGAATATTTAAAATTAAAGAATTTAGATGATGTAGTAGATAAATTAAATACATTAGAAATTAATGAAGATGATTCTAGTTTCTATCATAAAATGAAAGATTTATATAAAGATAGTGAAAATGCACCAGAATTAAATAATAGAAATAAATGTATTTGTAATAATAAATTATTCGATGCTTCAGATAATTTGAAAGAACATTTAAAAAAATATGATAATAAAGATTCTTTAAATGAAGATGAAATAATAAATGAATTTAATGAATTTTCACCAAATACACAAGAAGGAATTTATTATTATTCCTCAATATTAAATAAAGATGATGGTAGATTAGATAATTTAATTAATAAAATGAAAAATGGAAATCAAAATATTGGAAATGAAGAAAATAAATTTGTTGGTGGTTATATAGAAGATGAGGAAAATGAAAATCAAGTAAAAGAAAAAAAAAGGAAAAAAAGAGGTCCTAACGAAGAAGGATTAGAATCAGATACTGATAAAGAATTTGGACCAGAAGAAGAAGGTGAAATGTACATTGAAAATGAAGAAAAGGAGTAAATAAAATATGTTAAATAATTTTAAAATTTTGTTATAAAATATAAAATTAAAATTTATATTTCCTAAAATTAAAAAAAAAAATAATTTTTTTAAAATTAACTTAATGGCAAATAAACCAAATCCAAATATAGATATGGTCCTATCATCATTTCATGGAATATTATCTGATCCAATATCATTAGAGACACCAATGTTAATATCAAATGAAAAAAGATTGGAAGATGTTTTAATAAGTTCAGTAGCTCCAAAAAAGCCAATTAAAAATGAAGATGGAACATGGTCTTTAATTGAAAATACAGATGATCCATTTATTAATAAAAATTACACAATTGATTTTTTAAAACAAGATATTATTGTTGTTAGAGGAGCAAAAATTGAAAAAGTAAATGTTGTTGATAGAAATTATAAATTAACTTATGGTGAAGCTATGAATGATTGGGAATATTTTGCTGTTATTGTTAAAGGACCTTCTGGAAGTGCTAAACCTAAAGGTGTAGATTATGCTAATGAAAAACCTACTAAAATTCATGAGAGTACTGATAGAATTTTTATTCCTTAATAATATTTTTATTTTAAAAAACATTTTGTTTGTGATTTACGTTAAATTTTTTTTATATAATTTGATAATATTCAATTTTTATTTTTTTTATTATTTTCTATAGAATATATTTGGAAAAAACTATTTAAGAAAATTCTTTTTTTTAAAAATTTAAATAAAAAAAATGTACAAACATAGGAAAAAGTATGAAAGAAGTAGTTCACAAAATCCATATGAACATCCATCAAATTACAACAGAGCACAAAGAAATAATCCAATGAATAATATGATAAACGAATTTATGAACAGACCATTTTTTGGTATAGATGATTTCAGTGATCCATTTGATGATATGTTTTCAGGTTTTGGTTTTGGTAGACATAACTTGGGAAATTTACTAGGAGACATGAACAACGAATTCAATAATATGCAAGTCAATTTAGTAAATGGAAACAATCATAATATTAGAGGAGCAAATAAAGGAACAGTAATATCTCAAAGTTATATAAGTAAAATTGATTATTCATCAGGTCAACCAATACAAGAATCATATCAATCAAGAGCAATTAGACAAATTGGTGAAGATGGTCATAAAATATCAGAAAAACAAGAAGCTTATAAAAATAGTAATGGAATACAAAAAGCAGCTCATCAAAGACTTTTAGATAATAGAGGAGCAAAATTAATAAAACAAAGAAATAAAAATACTGGAGAACAAGAAGAACATAATATTTTTAGAGGAATGAATGAAGAAGATTTGGATAATTTTAATAAGGAATATAATGATTATAGACAGAAAGTTGGATTTGAAAAAAATTATCAATTAATGAATAATATGAGAGGTAATAATTATAGGATAGGTAATGGGTATAATAATGGAAATAGAGGACAACCTTTAGCCTTACCTTCTGGATATAATTTTGATTATGAAGATATGAATGTTGGACAAAGAAGGCGTTCGAATAAAAATCAAAATATTATTAATAATAGGAGACGTTCAGATGGACATAAAAAAAGGAAATAAACGTTTTATTATATCTAATAAATATTTTTTTTTCTTTTTATTAGAATTTATTATGTAAAGTTTTTTACTTATCAATTTTTGAAAAAAAGATATTATTTATGAATTAATTAAAAAATAAATGTAGGAATTGTAAATTTATTTATTATTTTTATAATATAAAAAATAATAAATATAATCAATTAGAAGTAAGACAATAAAATTAATAATAATACATATTATTTAAAGATCTTCAATAATAAAACAAAAAAAAAATTAATTTTTTATATTAAAGATTTTTCCAATTAATTAACGTAAATATTTTATATTCATATAATCTTTAATTTCCTCATTTATTAATTTCAAAATTTGAATTTAAATTATTATTATTTTCCATTTGAATATTATTACTCCCAGCATTAACATCTAAAGAATCCATAACCTTCATTCCATTAGCTTCAGCTACTTGATTAACAAGTAAATTAACTTCATTATCATCAATAGTTCCTGCATTTACATTATCCATAACTTCGTTCATCATATTACTATGAACATCTAAATCATCAAACATTTTTTCAAATTTATCCAAAGTATCAGTTATTTCTACAATATCACTAATTTTATTTGCTTGACCACTCATTAAATTAGTTAATTGAGTCATTTGTTCTGTTAATTGTCTTGTCTGCATTGCGCTTTGTAATCTTTGTGCTACTCCATCTATTTTAGATGAGAGAACTTGATATCTGTTTATTTCATTCTTTTTTCTTATTGCATCTGCAGCTGCTACTCTTGCTTGTTCATAGTTTCCTTTTTCTATTAAACTCTTTGTTTTTGCTAAAAATTTTTTATGCTCATTTTCTGCTTTTTTTGATTCTTTAGCAAATTGCTTTGCCATCATTTTAAATTCAAATATTTTGTCAAACATTTCATCATCTGTTAATTTTTTCTCTTCTTTTGGTGGTTCTGGATTTTGATCCATTTTATTTAAATTAAATTAATTTTTGAATATATATATATTTATTTCAAATTAAAATTATTTTTACTATTTCTAAATATAATTTAATAAAATTGTTTTTATTTTTTAAATATAATCAAATAATTTTTTTATTTAAATTAACAATTTAAATTACTTTTATTATTTTAAAAGTATGAGAAATATATTTTTTTTAATTTTCTTTTCAAATTAATTTTAATTTTATCTTAATGATGAAAAATAATTATTTTAATAATATTAATAATATTTTAGAAGTTAATAATATTTCTATCTAATTATTATTTAAGCATATTTAATAATTTCTCAATAGCAAATTGGACATTTCCATCACATTGTTTTAAAACTTGAATATTAGCTTCTTCATTAATGAATCCCATATCCTTCAATTGGGCTAATTGATCCTTATATTTTTCTTTAGGATCAACATTATCTTGAGGATTATTATTAGTGTTTCCTTGTCCAAAATTACCCATCATACCCATATTCAAATTATTAAATAAATTAGCATAAGGATTCATATTAGGCATTCCACTATTATTATTATTATTATTATTATTAGGATTGTTATTATTATTATTACCCATTCCCATATTAGGCATTCCCATTCCAAAAGGATTCATTCCCATATTACCAAAACCACCTGAATTAAGCATTGCACTCATATTTTGCATCATTTCAGGAGAAAACATTTGTCTTAATAATTCAGGATTAGAAAAAATTTCTCTCATCATAGGATTAGAATCAATTAAAGCTTTAATTTGTGGTTGATTCATTAACATATTCATAGTATTAGGATCAGACATCAAATTTTGCATCATTTGCATATACATAGGATTATTAAGTATTTGGCTCATCATTTGAGGATTCAATCCTCCCATTCCTAATCCACCATCTAATCCACTCATTCCTCCCATTCCTTGAAACATATTATTTAAATTCATTCCAAATGGGTTATTCATATTATTATTATTATTAGAATTATTTGAATTATTGTTATTAGTACTGGAATTAGTATTTTGAGTTTGATTTTGATTTTGATTTTCTTGTTTTGGTGGTTCATCTTTTTTTTCTTGTGGAGATACTTTTTTTACTAAAATTATTGTATTATCATTTTGAACATTATATTCGTCTATTTTTTTTGTATTCTCTAAAATTCTTCCTTTAAAAACTAAATTTTGACATTGAACTGGAATTGTTGTTTCTTTTTCACAGGCTTGTTTTAATTCTTCTACTGTACATGCCTTATTTACTGTGATTGAGTATACCTTTGCATTACTTGTCATTTTTATTTTGATTGTAATTGTCTCTTCTGACATCTTTTTAATAAATTTATATGATATTTTAAATTAAATAAAATTTTAAATAAATTTTTTTAATTTTTTTTGGGTTAAAAAACGTTATAATTAAAAAAAAATTTTAACTCAAAAATATTTTTTTAAAAATATTTTTCTAAAACACTTTTATTTATTATCTTTTCTTTCATTTGGATTATTACCTTCTAAATCATGGATAAAAGCATCCATTCTATCTTGCATTTCTTTTTTTCTTTTTTCTTTTACTTTTGGGTCTTGAGAAAAATAATCAGGGGATTTAAATTCTCCAGGGAAGATACCATTATTTATACCTATATTTTTGCGATCCATTTATTACTTTTTATTATTATTTTAATTTCGATTATTTTTAGTTATTAAAATTTATTTTATATTTTAATTTATATTAATAACTTTAACTAAATTAATAGTTTTATCAATAGAAGAAGTAATTATGAAATTTTCTTTTTCAGTAACGATAAAATCCATAATAACATCTTTATGAACTTTTTCTTTTTGAATAATAGAACCATTACCTCTAGAATCAAAAATATAAAAATTTCCATTACTTCCACTAGCAAAAACTTCATAAGAATTAATATTACTTTTAATCATCTTTGTAATATTTTCATCATCTAATTTAATTGAAGTTCTTATTTGCAATGTATTATTATCAAAAATATGAACATTTGATTTAGAATCAGAAAAAATTACATAATTATTATCATTACACCATTGAATAGTTTCAATTGAATTTTGCTTTTCTGGGAACATAATATAAAATAATATATTTCCATTTTCATAATTTACAATTGAAAATTCATTATCAATTGATGCAACTGCAACAATTGGTTTTTTATCAGAAACATTTAAACAAGTAATTGGATTTTGCATAAATTTTTTTCCCTTAATAGTAAATTCAACTTTTCTATTTTTTAAATCATATATTTTTAGAGATAAATCTTCACTTCCACTAACTAAATTTTTACCTAAATTACAAAAAGAACCACAAGTAGTTGATTCAGTATGAGAAAAAAAATTAAAATTATTTTTTATATTATTAGCAAGATATATCCAAACAGAACCTTCAGAAGTTCCAAAAGAAAAAGCATTTCCTTTTGGATGCCATTCAATCCAATTAATTTCTGAATCTTGATCATTAATTGTATTTAATAATTTAAAATTATCATATGGATCAAAAATGTTTATTGTACCATCAACTGAAGCAGTTACAATATATTTTTTATCACTTGAAATTTTTATAAAATTAACACTGTCTTTATTGTATTTTTCACTTTTTATTATTTCTTTTTTATCTAAATTAAAAAATGTTGTTGTGTCATCACCATCACCAATTATTAATGTTGAATTATGAATTGCAATGCTATAAATTTCTCCTTTTGACAAGAAGTCTGGATATTCTTTTTCATATTCAATTTCTTCTTTTATTTCATTTGATAAATTTTCGTTTTCTAAATCCATTTCTTTTTCTTTATCTATTTCTTCTATATCTATTATGTCTTCGGGATTTATTTGATCTTCTTCTCCTTCAAATATTTCATTCTCTTCTTCTTCATTCATATTTTTATTGTTATTATTGTTTTCATTTTCATTATTTGAATTTTCATTATTGTTATTAGGATTTTTTTCCATTTTTTTCTTCCTTTCTTTAAGATAATATTTAAATAATTAATATTAATTTATTACATTTTTTTTTAACAGTAAATGATTGAACAATAATAAACTTAATATAAAATCTAAAATTAGAAATAATTATATTATAAAATCTTTTTGTAAAATTAAATTTATAAAAATATTTATTATAAAGACACAGAGATCACAAAAACAAAACTATCAACAGCACAACAGTCAAAAAAAATCAGGTCTTTAAATGAAATTGATTCTTTCCTTAAAAAGAATTTTAAGAAAAAAAAACCAATATTAATATATCAACTAATATAAATAAATATATTAATTAATATACTCATTCAAACCATCATTTTGTTGTGTCATATTTTACGTTTTATTTTTATAATCTCTTTCAAAATTTTTTGATTGAATTGATTTACATAAAATCTACTTCTTCAATTTCAGTTTGTGATTTACTAAGAGACATAGTTAATATTTTGTAATTTTTTCCATTAATAGTAGTAGTTTTAGTAGTTTCTTCATTAACAAAACCAACAGTTAACATTCCTTGAAGTAATTTAACATAATCTTTATTTTTTCTACAAATTAGTAAATTAATGGAAGCAATTGAAAGTTTTTGTGAAAATTCCATTAAATTCATCATAATTTCCTTTGAAAAATCAGCATATTTTGAATTATCTCCAATTATAATGCAAAGAGAATTTTTATTTGAATTGTAATAAACATCATATTTACTTAAAATTTCTTCTTGATGAGATTCAATATTGAAAATAAGAGAATTAATATTGAATATTGTGTTTTTTGGAAGTTTTTCTTTTAAGGATTCATTTATATAATCTTTTCCTTGCTTTTCACCATTTTCAAACCAATTAGTTTTTCCAACATCTACAAGAAATGAAAGATTACTATTTAATTATTATATAAATTTAATTACAAATCTGATTTATTTGACATATCAATGGCAAATGAACTCATAATTTTTTTTTTGTTTTTGCTTTTTTAGCTTTAATTAAAAAATATTTTATTTGGTATATATATTGTTTTGGATATAATATTAATTAATTAATTATCAATTCTTGAATTTTATAAGTTTTTTTTTCATGTTTAATTAAAAAATATTTTTTTTCTTGTTTTTTATTTTATATTTTAATTTTTAAGATAAATAAATAATTAATTTATTTTTTTATAAATTTCATTTTTTTTGTATTAGTATCAATATGATTATAATTTATCTTTTTTATAATATTATTTCCTTTTTCATTAACTTTTTCCTTTATTTTTAGTTTATTATTATTTTCAAAACCAATTTTTTCAACTTTAATTTTATTTTGCATTTCTGATAAAGAGCCTTTTTCTAAATTTAAAATATTCTGTTTATCTAATGATGGGTTTTTTAAATTATATATTTTTCTTTGTGAAATAGCATTTGAATTAATTGATAAATTATTGTTAACTTTTTTATTAATTTTATTTTTATTTGAAGGATCATAAGAATTTCTATTATTTTTATTTTTTTCAATATAATTTTTATACAAATATTTTTTTTCATTTGTACTTAAAGTATTTACATGAATATTAATCTCTTTTACATTTTTATCATTTTGATTAGAAGAATCTTTATTTTCTTTATTGTTTTCATTACTTTTTTTTAATTCTTTGGTAATAAAAGAACTTAAAAAAATTTTCTTATCTAAAATATTTCCTAAAGATTTCATAGTATTATGTTTTCTAATAGAATTATTATTTTTTTTATCTAATTTAGTTTTTAATGAATTAACTTTATTTATAGATGCTGAATAATTATTATTTTCGGTGTTTTTATTCTTATTTTTATTTTTATAAATAGGCATATAATGTGTTGTTGTTTTAACTGTTGTTGTAATTGGTCTTTTTGGAAGAAGACTAAATTTATTTTGATCTAATATATTTTTACTATTTGGTGATTTAAATTCAGAATTTTTTCCTTTTGCTTCTTTATTAAAGAAATTTGTTTCTTCTTCTTTTTTAAAAGATTTTTTATTTTTTTCAACTTTTAAAGTTGATATTGTATGTAATCTTTCATTATTAGGACTTTTATTTAAGTTTTTTTGAAAATCAAATTTTAATTCTAAATTCCTTTTTTTATTCTTTTCACTTTTTCCTTGATTAATAGTTTCTTTGTTTATACTTTTTATATTATTACTATTATAATTATTATTATTATTAATATTTATTGTTTTATTTTCAGGAATGAGAGATACAGCTGCTTTATGACTAATAAATTTTCTATTATTATTTAAAGCACTTTGTTGTTCAATATGTTCATTTTTATTATTTGAATTCCCTCTTTTAGGAGTTTCAATTAAATTATTATTTAAAATATCAAAATTTTTATTTAAATTATTTACAATTGATTCAATACTTGCATTCGTAGTGTCATAATAATCATCTCTAAATGATTCAGTTGGTGTTACAAAACCCGAATTTGGATTATTATTATTCAATGGTTTATTATATAAAGATATTGAAATTGTACTTTTTGAATCATCTAAATTATTTAATTGAGATGGTTGATATCTATTTATACTTTCTTGAATACTTTTATTAAAAACTATTAAGTGTTTTATTTTTTTATTTGAATCCATTGTTTTTATTCCTAATTGTAAATTTTTCCTATTTTCTTCTTCTTCTCTTTTTATTTCATTAAATGCATCTATCATTTTTTGCTTTTTTCTTATATTTCTATATAAATAAAAACTCTCTGGTAATATCATATAGTTTGGAAAAATTTTACAATAAGTTTCATAAAAATTATAAATTTTTGATAAACGAGGATTTAATTCTTTTTTCGAATAAAATCTTCTTAAAAACTCTGTAGTGTCATCAAAAATTAAATAATCTTTAAATCTTGATACAATTCTACATTTTTCGTTAAAGATTAAATATGTAGTATTGATATATATATAATCATAATCTTTACTTTTAGATGATTTTAATAATAATGATTTAGATAGTTTATACTTTGAAAAATCATCATTATATTTTTTAAAATTAAAATTATCCTTAATAATATTATTAATGAAATTGTTTTGATGCATTTTTATTATTGATTTTATTATTTTAAATTAATATTTAAAATAAAATAAAATTTTTTTTAAATTCGTTTAATAAAAAAAAAATTTTTGATTTATTATATCTAATATTATATATTGTATTTGAAAATTTGGAAAAAAAAAGATTATTTTGAATCAAGGAATTTAAAAATTAATATAGAATATTTTAGTTTTCTTTATTTTATAAAATTTCATGTTCAAAAATACTTTTTAAAATACTATTCCTTTATAAAAATTAAATAAAAAAATGAGTGAAGGTAGCTCAAATAATTCCCAATCAAACAAAATAAATGAAGAAAGTAATAATTCCAAAATTAATCTACTTGATGATGATGAAAAAGAAGAAGAAAATAAATCAGAATTTCAAAATACCCAAAAATCTAATGAAACAAATCAAAAAGAGGAGTCTGAAATCCCAACAACAACTAAATTCCAATATCAAAATTTACATTATATAGATGAAAAAGAAGATCCAAACGACCAATCATATGACAGTATAAAAGACCCAAATGAAGTTATAATATTTGACAAAGAAATTCAATTTCTTAAAGACATAACAGATATAGATATAGTTTTCTTAATAGACACAACAGGAAGTATGAATCCATATATAAAAGGAATAAAAAGATTTATTAGAAAATTTATTTTTCTAGCAAATAGAACATTAACTCAATATAAAGTAGAAAGTCTTTCAATGTTAAAAGTTGGTTTAGTATCATATCGAGATCACGATCAAGAAGATGAAACATATGTAAGTAAAGTTTTATGCAATTTAACAGATAATATAAAAGAATTTAGAGAAAGTTTATATTCTCTTGATGCTAAAGGAGGGAAAGATGAATGTGAAGCAGTTTTAGATGGAATAAATGAAGCTACTAATAATATTAAATGGAGAGATAAAAGTATGAAATTTATTTATCATATTTGTGGAAGTCCTCCTCATGGTGAAGACATGAATTGTGGAGCTGAAGATGATTATACTGATGGATGTCCTTGTGGAAAAAAATGTAAAAATGTTTTTGAGGATTTAAGAGGAAAGGGAATTGATTATACTGTTATAGGTTTGGATGATGATTCATTAAACAATATGTTGGAGACTTTTTCTAAACATTGTAAAATTGATAGTATGTCATCTAAAATTCTTAAAGAAGACAATATAGATGATTCACAATAATTTTTTAATGTTAGTTGTTATAATGTTTTTTTATTTGTTTGTTTTTTTATAATCTTTAAAAATACTGGTTAATTTTTATTCTTTTTATTTGAATTATTAATTTAATTGCTATATTTATAATTAATAATTGAAGTAAAAGAAAATGTTTATGGGTGATAGTTCTAATATAATAAATGAATTAAAAGGTAGAATTGGGATTTTAGAAAATGCAATTAATGAATTAAGAATGCAATTAACAAAAGAAACTAGTGAAATGACTGAATTAGGAAATCAATATCAATCTCTTAAGAGTATGTATGAAATGAAAAAATTAACAGTTATGCAAATGACAAGAAAATTAGAAGAAAAAACAAAAATATTAACAGAAGCAAGAAGAGCTTATACTAAAATTATGGAAAATACATCTAAATTAATTGATGCTATTGGAAATGAGATTAATAATGATAAATAATTTTTTTTATTTAATTTAATTTTTATATATTTTAATTTATTTTTTTTTATTTCTCTATTATTTTAAAATCTTAATAAATAAATATTTAAAAATATACACACATAAAAATTAAAAAAAATTTATTGTAAAAAAAATAAATAATAATATTTTTGGATAAAGCAGAAAGATAAAAAATAATTTATATTTAAAATATGGGTAATAAACATACATATTGGCCATATAATAAATTTTATGACCCAAATCACAAATTTGGTGATAATTATAGTGGTCCATATGTTCATCCAGATATAACAGATTTTGAAAAAGAGAGAACTGAAAAATATAAAAATAAATCACTAATAGAAAATAACATAGAAAAAATGAAAAAATTTCAAGATAGAGAATGTTTAGGAATAAGAAAAAAAATAGGAGAGAAAGAATTTGAAAAAAAATATACATATTTCACTTATGCAGATGTATATAAAATGAGTTTAAATTTTTCAAAAAATTTACATGAAAAAAAAAATGAATTAGTAAGTTTAGATACATATAAAGGAATTGATTTTAAAATAATTGGAATTTTCGCAAGAAATTGTGTTGAATGGGTTGTAACTGATTTAGGATGTCAGATGGATTCTATTACTACTGCAACTTTATATTCAACTTTAGGACAAGAAGCTTTTAAATATATTTGTGAACAAACCAACATATCTACTGTTTGTGTTAGCCCTGATTTAGTGGATCAAACTTGTGAATATAAAAAAAAATTTAATTTAGATTTATTAGAAAATGCAATTTTATTTGATTATACTACAAATTGTAATTCTCAAGAATATTTAAAAAAATTGCAAGATGCTGGATTTAAAGCTTATTCTTTTAAAGATGATTTCATTAAGGATAATATTAATGTTAAAGATGAAGAATTAGAAATTTCAAAACCAGACACAATTATGACTATTTGTTATACAAGTGGTACAACTGGGAATCCAAAAGGTGTTATGTTATCTCAAAGGAATTTAATTGCTGTTTTAGAAACTGTTATTAAAGATTCAAACGTTCCTTTAGATGAAAATGGTGCTCATATGAGTTATTTACCTCTTGCACATATTTTTGAAAGAATGGTTATCTCTGGATTTATGAGTGTTGCTGCTAAAATTGGTTTTGTTAGTGGGAGGATAAGAGATACTTTAATTGAGGATATGACACTTTTTGGTCCTACACTTTTATTTACTGTACCAAGAGTAATGCAAACATTAAGGAATAAAATTTTTGATAATTTTAACAAATTACCTCGTTTTCAGAGAGAATTAGCATATTATGCATACCATACAAAACTAGATAATTTTAATAAATATGGTGTTATTACTCATCCAATATTTGATAGATTAATATTTAGTAAAATCCGTCAACAATTTGGAAGTAAAATTAAAGTTTTATTATGTGCTTCAGCCCCAATGTCAAAGGATTTAGCAGATGACTTTAAATTATTTTTAAGTATTCCAGTAGTTGAAGGATTGGGAATGACAGAATTAGCAGGAAGTGCATTTGCATCAAATACATATGATTTAACAAATAATACAGCAGGTGGTCTAACAACAGGAGCAATGATGAAAATAGTAGATATCCCTGAATTAGGTTACTCACATAATGATGTTGAGGATGGTTATGCATGCCCAAGTGGAGAAATATGTGTAAAGGGACCTTTAGTTTTTGTTGGTTATTATAAAAATGATGAAGAAACTAAAAAAGCTTTTGATGAAGAAGGATATTTCCATACTGGAGATATTGGAAGAATTTTCACAAAATATAATAATGGTTTGAAAATTGTAGATCGATTGAAAGAAATTTTTAAATTAAGTCAAGGTGAATATATTATTCCTGCAAAATTAGAAAGTCAATATATGAAATCTAGATATGTTGAACAAATTATGATTTATGGTAATTCAAATATGAATAATATTATTGCTATTATTAAACCTAATATTAAAAATTGTGCTGAAGCTTTGGGTGTTACTGAAGAAGAAATTCAAAATATGAAAGATGATGATAAGTTAATTAATTTATTTATTTATGATTTCGATAAAATTGCTCAAGATAATGAATTTAACGGGTTAGAGAAAGTCAAATATATTCTATTTACTTTTGAAGGATTTACTGTTGAAAATGAATGTATGACTCCAACAATGAAAATTGTTAGAAAAAAAATTGAAAAAAAATTTAAAGATGATGTTGAAGAATTATATAAAAATATTCCTATAAAAGAGTAAATTAAAATTAGTTTAGGAATATTTAATAATTCAAAAAATCATTTATTTAATAATACCATTAAAATATTATTATTAAATATTATGAACAATTTTAATATTTAATATTTATGATTTGTTTTTAATTTAAATATTATATAGTATATATTAATAATAATTATAATAAATTTTTTATTTTAAAAAATATTTTATATTAATTTTTTATTTTTTTTCCTCATCTTTTTTTTCTTCTTTTTTCTCTTCTTTCTTCTCCTTATTTTGTTTATTATCATTTTTATTATTATTATTATCTTTTTTATTTCCTCTATTAACTACAAAAAATTAAATAAAAAATAATCTTACATTCAATATCCATACTATCATTTCCATATTTATTTTCCAAAACAAAATTAGTAGCTAACTGTTCATTTTTTTCACAAGCAATAAAAGCTTGAACAGCTTCAGCTTCACTAACTCCAGTAAACTCAACTATTTTTTTAACTTTATCCATTTCATCTTTAGTTAAATTAATTCCATCATTATCATCTTCTTCTTCTTCTTCTCCAAGACCAAATAATTCACCATTTTCAATTTGAAATTGTTCAAAATTTCTTAAATCATTTTCATTCATAGGTTCCTTTAATAAATTTTCAAATTCTTCTTGATTATTAGAAATCATATTCATTAACTCAGGTGCATTTTGTTGTAAAGTTTGTAATATATCTTCTAAATTTGATGGATCATGTTGACATAAAACTTTAATTACACTTGCAATTGTTTTTAAAGTTGGTGTATTATTTGTAGTATTTTGATTTTGTTGTTCTTGTTCTTCAAAAAATGCTATATCTTCATCTGTTATTCCATTCATTGCTAATTCTATTGCTCCTTGTAAATTACCTTTTGATAATTTTAATGCTTTTTCACTTGTTTCTTTATCAAATCCCATTTCTGCTAATTGTTTTAATTCGTTTGGATATTCTTTTTCTTTTTTCTTTTCTTTTTCTTTCTCTTTTAGTTTTTCTTTTTCTTTTTGATTATCTAATTCTTTTTTTTCTTCTTTTTCATTTTCTTGTTTTTCATTGTGGATTATGTGAGATTTTGTTGCCATCATTATTAATACATCTTCATCTTTTAATTTGTAGTCAGATAATGTTTTTTCGTCATTTAAAATTAAACCATGATATAAAAATTTTAATGAAGAAGCTTCAAATTGATTATGAACTTTACAGAATTCTTCTTTTAATTCTTTTACTGTTATTTTGTCATTATTTATATTTATTGGATATTGAACTTGTTTTAAATTCTTGATTATTATCTTCATCTTATTTTGTAAAAATGAATTATTTATTTTTTGCTAATATTTTATAATTTTTTATTCAAATTTTTTTTTAATTTATATATTAATAAATATTTATTTAAATAATATTTTATTTATGAAATATCCAAATATTAATACACAATAATAACAATTGAAAAGTGAAAAAAATAAATATTAACAATGAAATAATATTCATCTATTAATCAATATCAAAACTCATTGCAACTTTTTGTATAAATGATAATTCATTATTATTTAATTTTTTTTTTATTTCTTCTTTTTTCTTTTCTTCTTTTAATTTTTCTTTTTTTTCAAAATCTAAATCTAAAGGAGGAACTAAATCTCCATTATTGCTTTTAGGAACTGAATTAAATTCAGATTTCATATTTACTTTATCATAAAAGTATAAAGCATTTAAATCAAAGATATTTTTTTTATTAAATTCTTCAATTCTATTTTGTGCAACTGATTTATAATATTTTTTTTTTGCTTCAAGTGATTTATCTTTATCTGTTGATAATGAAATAACAAAAGAAGAATTTGTACTTTTACTTATAATTATTTGTTCTTGAATTGATATATTACCAGAATTTTTCTTTTTTAATTTTTCAATTTCAAAATCTTTTTGTTTAATTAATTTTAAATTGTATAATTGCTCATTTTCTAATGAAATTATTTTCTTTTTATTTTTTTCATATTCTTCTTTTAAATGTGTTAATTCTAAATAATATTCATTTACAATATCATGAATTCCTATCAAAATATTTTGAAATAATTTTTTATTTTCTTCTGGAATTATTAATATTAATTCTTCAAAAATTTTCTGAATTGAATTATATCTTTTATTTTTATTTTCTTTAAATTGGTTTAATTGATTATTTAATTTATCATTTAATTCATTAAATTTAAAATTTAAATTTTCAAAAATTCTTTGAGTACTTTTTGGGCTTTGAATATTATAATATTTAATTTGATTATTAATATTACTTTTTTTTAAATTTATTATATTTTTATTTGAGCTAATATTAGAAAAAGTATTAGTTTTAAAATATTGATAATTAAAAGTATTCTTTAATATATCTTTTTTAATTTTATTATTATCTTCAATTACATTCGATGAAGGATTTGAATTTGAAAAAGAAAAATCATTTGTCATTGGTGAAATTATTTGTTGTTGTTTCATTCTACTTTTATTTTTTGATATTGTTTTCTTTCCATCATTTCTTTTTAATTTTAATAAATTATTCATACTTTGATCATGAAATAAACCTTCTATATTTATTTTTTGGTTTAATTTAATATTTTTTTTTTTGAAATTTAAATTATTTGATAAACTTAACATATTTACAATATTATTTTTTGTTATTTCTCGAAGAAGATTTGAAGTTTTATTTTTGATTAATGTGTTTGTTTTTATATTTGAAGAGTCAGAAGGAAATTCTGTAAATGAGAATTTCAAACATGGTGAATTTGATATTGTGATTCTTTTTTTTTTATTTTCTTTTGAATTTCCTGAAGCTTTTCTTTTATGAACTTTCATTTTTAATTATTTAATTTAGAATTTTTTGATTTGAACATAATTTTTACTAATTAATTTTTCTATTTAATATATTAATAAGAAATAATTACATAATTAAAATACAAATTAAAGATTATAATTCTTAAAGATAAAAAATCTAATTAGGCATTAATTTTATTTTTTTATTCAATTTTCAAAATTTAAAAACATTTTTAATTATTTAAAAAATTATAATAAAAAAATACTTATTTAAATAATATTATAATTAATTAAAAAATTTTTAAAAAATAAAAATATTAAACTAATGAAAACATATTTTAACAATTTTCTTAAAATGAAAATAATATATGAATTATTTAATAAAATTGTTATAAGAATATTGAAAAATATTATCTTAATGTTAAAATAAATTATAATAATTCAAAATTAAAAAAAATAAAAAAAAATGATAATTTGCTTTCAATTAAAATTTAAAAATAAATTTTTGATTCAAAAATATAATCAAAATTTTTAATAACTTTTACTAAAAAATAAATAATAATATATAAAATATCAAAAATAAAAAGAACTCTTATATAAAAAAAATAAATAAATCAAAAAATAAAATTCTAAAAAAAAAAAAAAATAAAAATAAAACATAAAAAAATAACATATAAAAACCAAATTAAAAAAAATGGACAAACAACCATCAACAAACCACTCTTCAACAACATCATCATCAAATTCTCATCAACTTCGAGACTATGAAATTCCAATAGGAGATACATATAAATTAGATGCACGTAAAAAATTAGGTTCAGGAGCATTTGGAGACATATATTTAGGTCGTAACATACGTTTAAACGAAGAAGTAGCAATTAAATTAGAACCAACACGTTCACGTCATCCTCAATTATTCTATGAAAGTAAATTATATATGGCATTACAAGGAGGAATTGGAATACCAAAATTACATTGGTGTGGTAGTCAAGGAAATTATAATATTTTAATAATGGATTTATTAGGACCTTCACTTGAAGATTTATTTAATTATTGTAAAAGAAAATTTAATTTACAAACAACTTTAATGGTTGTTGATCAAATGGTTTCTCGTATTGAATTTATTCATGGTAGGAATTTTATTCATAGAGATGTTAAACCTGATAATTTTCTTATTGGAAGAGGTAATAAAAAATCACAAATTTTTGCTATTGATTTTGGTTTAGCTAAAAGATATAGGGATCCTAGAACAGGATTACATATTCCTTATCGTGATGGAAAAAGTTTAACTGGTACTGCACGTTATGCTTCTGTTAATACTCATCTTGGTATTGAACAAAGTAGAAGAGATGATATTGAAGCTCTTGGTTATATTCTTGTTTATTTTATGAAAGGTAATTTACCTTGGCAAGGATTAAAAGCTAAAAATATGAAAGAGAAATATGATAAAATTAAAGAAAAAAAAATTTCTGTTTCTTTAGATGATTTATGTAGAGGATTACCTGACGAATTTAAAACTTTTATTCAATATGCAAGAGATTTGAAATTTGAGGATAGACCTGATTATTCTTATTTGAAAAATGTTATTAGACAAATTAGTGAAAATTTTAAATTAACTTTTGATACTAGTAAATTTGATTGGATTATTAAACAAAATCAAGAAAAAGCTAAAGAAGAACATAAGGATGTATACAATTAAATTTATTAATTTTTTATTAGTCTAAGCACTGAAGTCTTTAATAGATGAGTGCTAGATTTATAATTTTAAATGATATAAGAAATAATTTTATAAACTTTTTTTTTATATATTACTTTTAATTTATTTATTTTATTTTATGTGAAGTATAATTAATAATATAAAAAATTATAAGTTCTTTGTATTATTTTTTAACTTTTTATAAATTAAATAGTTAAAATTAATGATTTTTTATGAAAATGTTTAAATTAAAAATATTTAAAATTAATATATAAAAAATATATTCTTTTTTAAATAATTTTTGTTAATATTTTAGTAAATAATTATGACATTTGATAATTTTATACCTCAGATATTTTGAGTAAAAAATTTATTTTAATATAAAACTAATAATTAATTTACTTGATTCAAATTTTGAAATATAATATAAAAATTCAAAAAAAATAATTAATTTACTTTTTAAATTTAAATTTCCTATTTAAAAAAAATATAAAAAATGAGCTTAATCAATCAAACTCAAAATACAAATTTTGAAGAATCAAAATATAAAACAACATTATGTAGACATTTTAGTTCAAAAAATGGATGTTCTTTAGGAAGCAAATGCCACTTTGCTCATGGAATTTCAGAATTAAGATTATCAAATAATAATTCAAATCAAGAAAAAAAAATAAATAATAATAAAAAAAAAGAATTTGATCCTTTAAATTATAAAATTGTAAAATGTAAATTTTGGGAAAAAGATGGAAATTGTCGTTATGGAACATTATGCTCTTTTGCTCATGGTGATTTAGAATTAAGAAGTAAATTGGATAATATGAAATTTAATTCAATGGAAGTAAAAAATTTTCATTTTATGAATAACCCTTTATATTTTGGATTTGATCCTTTTTATTTAATTAATTTAATGAAATTTCAAAATTTAAATATTATGAGTAATAATTTTATTAAGTTTGAAAATTCGGAAAGTAATGCAAAAGTAAAAGATGCAAAAATCCAAATGAATTCTAATTAAAATAAATTTACTATTATTTTTAATTGTTTAAATTTTGTATCAAAGATAATATATATTTTAAAATAATTTACATTTTATGAAACTTATATATCTTTTTAAATTCCTTTTAAATAAAAAATCACCTTTTAAAAAAATAAAAAAACAAATCTTAAAAAAAAACAAAAACAAAAAAAATAAAAAAAACAAATTTTTTCATAAAAGTAAAAGAGTTATTTTTTATCTAAATAAAACCCAAAAACCCCAAAAACAAAAATTTTTATTTCTTTTCTTCATTTAATTTTCCTTGTTCTTCTAATCTTTTAGTTCTCTCAGCTTCCCTTTCTTCAAATAACTTATCAAAATTAGGAGTTTTCTTAACAGTGACAACAATAAATCTTTGTAATCTTCCATTTTGAACAATAGTAGTAGTTTGATATTTAAGATAAGTAATATAACCTAATCTCTTTAAAGCTTCAGCAACTCTAACAACTTGTGCAGCGGCAGAAGGTCTTGCTCTAATATCAACTTTTTCTTTATCTTTTGTTTTGAGAACTTGTTTTACTACATACATGTACCATTTAGCTGGTCTGTTAAATGTAAGGTTTACAATGTCTAATGTTGAGAAATCTACTGGTTTTTTTGGCTCATTTTTGTTATCTTGGGGTTTGCTCATTTTTTTTTTTTTAATATGTATTTTTTTGGTTTTGGATTGAATTTATTTGATTTTTTTATTAATTATTTTTTTTAATTTTTTTTGGAATATAATTAATTATTTTTTTAAGTTATTTTATTTCTTTTGAAAAATAAAAAATTGAAAATATGTTATTTATGAATTAAATAATAAATTTAATGGAGAGAAGGATTCCACTTATTAAAACACCAAATCAAATAGCAAAAGAAAATTTTATTTCAAAAAATGCAAATTTATTTTATACAAGAACTTCAGATGATATTGGAGCAAGAATTAATGAAGCAGTTGAAGAAGAAAGAAAAGTTAGTGATGGTTCTTTTACTAAACATTTAGCTCAATGTGGAATGTATAAATTTAATGGTTTTAATACCACTTTAGATAAAGAAAGAGTTATTAATGGTTCAAAAGATTGGATGCTTAATTTAAAATAAATTTTTTTTAATTGTTTTATTGTTTTTTTTATTTTAAATATTTATTAATTTAATTTTAAAAGAAAAAGTAAATTTTATAAATTATAATTATTTAAAAATAAAAAAAATTAAGCGTTTCCTTAATATTCTAAATCATTTTTTTTTTTATTTTAAATAGTTTAAAACATTTATTCCTAAAACAATTCTGCAAAAATAAAAACCAAAATCTAATAATTAATCAAAATAATAAATTTTAGTTTCATTGTAAAGAACTTTAATATAAAAAAAACCAAATTAAATCATTTTATAATAATATAACACATTATTTCAATAAAAAAAATTAAATAAAAATGTCAAAAGGAAAAATTTTATTTTTCTTATCATTAATATCAATAGTGGCACTTAAAAATTTAAAAAAAGGTCTTTTCTCAAAACATGGTGAATCATGTTGGTTATTAAGTTGGTGTAAAGGGAACTTAACATGTGTTGATTATAGATGTTTATATAAAGAAGAAAAAATGGTTCACGTAAAACAAGAATGGTCTCCTAAAGGATTAAAATGTAATTTCTTCCATCATTGTCAAAGTGGTTATAAATGTGTTGATAATTATTGTAAATTGAAAAATTCAACTGAATCTAATCAAGAATTTAATGAAGATGTATTAGAAATGTTTGGTATTGATGGTGATAATGATGGACTTATTGAACCAGGAGCAATAAATAGTTATGAAAACGATGATGATAATCCAACAGTAACAGCTACAGTCACAGCTACAACTCCAACTATAACACCAACAACAACAACAGTAACACCAACTACAACTGCAACTACAACAACACCAACTGCAACTACAACAACACCAACTACAACTGCAACTACAATAACACCAACTGCAACTACAACAACACCAACTACAACTGCAACAACAACAACACCAACTACAACTACAACAACAACCCCAACTGCAACACCAACTACAACTACAACAACAACAGCAACACCAACTGCAACACCAACTACAACTACAACTGCAACAGCAGGAACTACAACAGGTACTACAACTACTGGAACAACTGCTGGAACTACCACTGCAGGAACTACTACTTCTGGTAAAACAGCTGGTACTACTACTACTACAGCAAAAACAACTGGTACTTCTACAACAAAAACTGCCTAATTTTGGTTTAATGATGCATTTAAATATAAGTATTTTTTCTTTTTAGAAAAAGGCATGAAAATATTATAAGTTATTGATTAAAAATGATTAAATAAAACACTTTTTTTTTTAATTTTATTTTATTTTTGAATATATTGTTAATTGATAATATACAATTTATACTATGATAAAAAAGTAAAATTTAACTTGATAATTATAATATATTGTATAAATTTTAAATAATTTAAAATTTTTATAAATAAATGCCAAGGACTTTTAGAAGAGATAAAAATACAAATCCAGAAACAAATGAAGAACAAAATGGAGAAAAATTAAGAACTTATACAAAACAGAAAAATCCTGATGAAAATATGACAAATACAGAACCAATTCATAAAAGAAATAAATCAACAAAAACAAATCAAGAATCTAAAATTTCTAAATTTGAAGTTGAAGAAAAAGTTGAAAAAGAAGTAATTGAAGAAAAAGAGGAAAAAGAAGAAAAAAAAATTAAAGTTGCATCTCTTAAAGTTAAAGTTAATAGACCTAAATTAACAGATGATGAAATAACTCAAATTCAAAATGATTTTAATGAAATGGATATTTTACATGAAGGAAAAATTAAACCTGGATTAATATTAATTTTCATTGATAAAAATGAAAATTTTAAAAATAAAAGTCCATTTTATTATGATGCTTTACAAAAATTAAATAATAAACAAAATAATTTAAATGGAATTGATGTTGATACTTTTATTGATGCTGTTAAAAATGTTATTAATGATAATTATGATTATGATTTTGATAATTGGAAAGAAATTTTTAAAATTTATTTTTTGGGAAAAGGTGGAAAAAATATTAATGATAAAATTTTAAATGACACTATTAAGGAATTAGGATATGAAGTTAGTGATGAAGAAATTAAAAATTTAATTGAAAAAATTGGAGGAGATATTGATGAAAATAAATTTATATCAATTATGAAAACAATTGAAAAAAAGAAACATTAAATATAAATTTTTTTTTATTTAAAAACTACATCATTTAAAAAAAACAAAATAAATGATATAAAATTATAAATTTTAATATTCAAAATAAACCTTTGATAATAAAAAATAATATATATAAATAAAAAAAAATAAAAAATATATATAATTTAATAAAAAAAATTAAAAAATAATTTATTTCTCAATCTAAATCTTTAAAAATCATTTAACCAAATAAATGGGAAAGCGTGGTCAAATAAAGCATTTAAAGCGTATATACGCTCCTCATAACTGGATGTTAAGTAAAGTAGGTGGAATCTGGGCAACAAAACCAAGTCAAGGTCCACATAAACTCCGTGAATGTATGCCTCTTCTTGTTCTCCTTAGAAACAAATTAAAACTTGCCTTAACTGGTCGTGAAGCAAAACTAATCATAAAAGCTAAAGAAGGTAACATTGCAGTTGATGGAAAAATTAGAAAAGATGTAAAATATCCTGTTGGATTTATGGATGTTATAAGTTTACTTAAATCAAATGTAAATTATAGAATTTTATATGATGTAAAAGGAAGATTTGGTTTAGTTAAAATTTCAAAAGATGAATCAAAATATAAGTTATGCAGAGTTAAAGAAAGATTAATGGGACCTAAAAAAATTCCTTATATTATCACAAATGATGGTAGAACTTTAAGATTTCCTAATCCTGATATTAAAAGACATGATTCTATTAAATTGAATTTAGATACAAATGAAATTGTTGAGTTTTATAAATATAAAATTGGTGCTAATGTCATGATCACTGGTGGTAATAATATTGGAAGAATTGGAACTATTGTTGAAATTGAGAAACATCCTGGATCATATGAAATTGTGTATGTTAAAGATACTCTTGGCAAGGAGTTTTCTACAAGATTAGGAAATATTTTCGTAATTGGAGATAAGAAACCTGAAGTTACTTTACTTAAAAATCATACTAGATATTCCATTATTGAGGAAAGAGAACGTAATACTAAGAAAAAAGTTGATGAAGAAGAATAAATATTATTTTTAATTTTTTGGATAAAATACTTAAATTAAAAGAAAATGAAATTAAACTTTAATTTTTTTAAATACAATTTTTATTTAATATTCATAACATCACATTATATAAAATAAATTAAAATACAAAAAAAAAATGGAAGATTACGATATAATAACACGTCTTGGAGGAGGTACATTTGCAGATGTATATCAAGCATTAGAAAAATCAACAAAAACATTTGTAGCAATAAAAACATTAAAAAAAAAATATTCAAAATGGGAAGATTGTCTTGAGCTTCGTGAATGTAAATCCCTCCAAAAACTTCATGCAGAACATTTATCATCTCAACCAGGTTATAATCACATAATAAAATTAAAACAAATAATATTCATAAAAGAAACAGGAACTTTAAATTTAGTATTTGAATATATGGATGAGGATTTATATGAATTAATGAAAAATCAATCTCCAATAAAAATGTCTGAAAATCAAATAAGATCAATAGTCTATCAAACTTTATTAGGATTACAATTTATGCATAAATACGGTTTTTTCCATCGTGATATGAAACCAGAAAATTTACTTAGAATAAATGAAACAATTAAAATCGCAGATTTTGGTTTAGCAAGAGAAATAAGATCAATGCCTCCATATACAGAATATGTTTCTACAAGATATTATAGAGCTCCTGAATGTATATTAAAAAGTACAAATTATAATTCACCAATTGATATTTGGGCATTAGGTTGTATAATGGCTGAAATGTATTTACATCCTCAACCTCTTTTTTTTGGTAATAATGAAAAAGAGGTTTTATATAAAATATGTTCTATTTTAGGAACTCCTAATCATAATACTTGGAATGAAGGTATTCAACAAGCAAAAATGGTTAATATTAAATTACCTAATTTTACAGGAATTGATTTAAAAACTATTATTCCACAAGCTTGTGATGATGCTATTGATTTAATGAAATTAATGCTTCAATGGGATCCTAATAAAAGAGCTACTGCTAATAATTTATTAAATCATAGATATTTTACTAATTATACTATTAGTAATATTATTTCTAATCCTGAGGGAGTTAGTAAAAAAAATAAATTTAAAAGGAAACTTTCAATTAGAAGTGGAAGGAGAATTAGTAATCATGGATTTATTGATTATAGGAAAAATAGTATAAGTAGAATTTTAGAAGATAATGAAGGATTTGAATCTTTGATTAATAAATTAAAAAATGAAATTAAAGAAGAGGATGCAGCACTTGAAAAAGAAAAAGGAATTTTAGATGAAGAAATAGAAAAAGAATTAGATGATGAAAATGATGATTTTAATAATTTAATTATTGATGATAAAAAAGTATCTTATAGAAAGGATGAAAATAAAAATGAATTTGATTATAAAAAATCAAATCCTCCTTATAAGAGTATTCATAGTGAAGGGAATATTAATTATAGTAATAATTTTAATTTTAATAATAAAAATAAGAATATTGGAATTACTCTTGATTTTGATACTGATTATAAATTAAAACCTACTACAAATAATACAAGAGAAAGAAGTGCTAAAAGATTTTTAGAAAATACTGAAAATGAAATGAATGCAAAATTTTCAAGTATCCCTAATAGATTTAATACAAATGAATTTGTTAGTATTACTCCAAATAATAAAAATTTTTCAAATCAGTTTAAGATAAATAATGATATGCAAATTGGAGAAATGAATTTTAATAGAAGGGAAAATAATAATAAAAATAATAATAATAATAGTAATAATAATGAAATTTTATTTGGAATGGAAAGTAGAAGAGGAAAACATAAGTAAGAAAATATTTTATAAATAAAGATAAAATTAATAATAATATATATGAATATTTTCTTTTTATTTATTTTTATTTTGGTAAAAATATTATTTTTTATATTATTAAAATATTTATTTAAAACATTACTTTTAATGTTTAAATTTATAATTTATAAAAAATATAATCAACTTATTTTGATTCAAATTTATGACATATTTAGAATGGAATTATCAACATTATATCAAATGATATAATTTACTCTTGAATTGTTTGAAACCTTAAATTGAAAATAACAATTTTTATATATTTTCCATAAAGTAGAACCATAATAAATTTTTCCATTCTAAATTAATATATTTTAATAAATAAATATACAATTATATATATTAAGTTTTTTATCAAATAGATATTACTTACCTTTACATTTTTTTCATAAATTTATAATAATATAAAATTTAATTATTATTAATTAACAGTTGCAAAGCAGACTTATATTGTTCAAAAGTTTTATTATTAATATATACATTAAAATCAATTAAAACCAAAAAATTTAATTCCAATTGCATTAATTCTTCATAATTAATTCCTCCAATTTGAGAATAATAGTTATTATTATAAATTTCATCTTCATTATATTTTAAAGCAATTAAAACACTTGTAATTAAATATTTGTAAATGTTATATTTTGTAATTTTTTTTATTCTGGCAATTTTATCAATATAAATTAAACTTAAAATTAAAGTATTTTCTTCTAAATTTGAATATTCAACTATTCTTAGCATATAATCATAAGTTGAAATATTTGGAATTGATTTAGAATTAAAAATATCATCATCAAGATTTAAATTATTATTATTAATATTTTTTTGGTTTTTTTCAATTAATTCAGTCAATACTGAAATAATTGATTTAGTAATTTGAATTTTTAATTCATTTTCTTCTTCTATAGATATTGAAGAAATTTCGTTTTCACATGAAGAATTAAATTCATCTTCTTTAATTGTGTAATCACTAAAAAAAGATTGATTATAATAAAATTTATATTTTCCAGACATCTTTTTTTATTTGTTATATACAAAAATAAAAACATCAATAGCCACAAAAAATTAATAAAAAAAATATTAAAAATATATTAATAATAAGATATAATAAAAAAATATTAAAAAAAAATAAAATAAAAGGAAAAAAATTTTAAAAATTAAAATTTATTTAAAAAAAAAATGAACAACATAAACAAATCCTTAGATGAAATATCAGCTCAGAGAAAAAATAGAAATCGTCGTTTTGGAAATAGAAGATTTAGAAGAAATAATAATAATTTTAGAAGAAACAACACAAATTATAATAGAAATCAAAGAAATAATTTTAACAATAACCAAAGAAGAAATATAAACAATCAAATGAATAGAAGAAGAAGAAATTTTCAAAGAGATAATAGAAGAAGATTATATATAACAAATTTAAATAAAACAGTAACAAACGACGAATTAAAAAAATTATTTCAAAAATTTGGAAAATTAAGAAGATGTGGTGTTAATTTTACTCAATTAGGTCAAAGTAAAGGAACTGCTGATATTGAATTTGAAAGACATAGAGATGCAGTTTTTGCTATTAGAAAATTAAATCGTGCTGATATTAATGGAAAAATGGTTTTTGTTAGATTTTCTAGTTTGAGAAGTATTGGAAGAATTGGAAGAAGAATTAGATTAAGAAATAGAAATAGAAATTTAATTGTTAGAGGAAGAGGAATTAGAAATAATAATAATAATAATGGAATAAGAAAGAGAAGAATTTTTAAAAGAAGTCTTGGTAGAAGAAGAAGAATTTGAAAAAGTTTTTGGGTTCTTATTTATTTTTAAAATTTAAATTTTTGAGATTTTTTTTTGAATTTTTTTTAAGATTTTTTTCTTTTTTAATGGAGGGATTGTTTATAATATATTTATAATTTATTATTTAAATGGATAATTTTTTAAAAGTATTATTTTTTAATAAATTAAATGAATTGATAAATTATAATTTTCTTTATGGAATATTATTGTATAACTTTGAGAAAATTAATTAATTTCTTTAAAAATATTTATTAAAATATTTTTTTTTAGAATATTGCTTTTTTACTTCTGAAAATATATTTTTAAAAAATCTAAAATTTCTATATTTTAGAAAAAATATATTCTTTTTATTTAATGAATAAATTGATATTTATATTTTTTTTGAATGGATAATACATTCATTATTAATAAAATTGGTATATTAAAAAATTTTTAAAATTAAAGTATTATAATGAATTTTTTTAAAAATTATATTATATAATATGTCAAATAAAAATAAAAAATTAGAAAATGTAATTTATTACCAATATTTAAATAATAGTATTTATCAAGATCAAATTATTCATTTAAAGACTCACTATATAAAACTAAAAATTCAAAAAATCATTTTAATATTACACAATCATTTTCAAATTCACAACTATTAAATAAAAGTAATAATTATTTCTTAAATAATTATAAAACATACACACCAAATAAAAATAATAATAATAATATTAGAAGAAAACTATTATTTTTAACCAAAACCATAAATGTTGAGAATTTAAATGACAGTTTTATTAATAGACCAATTATAAATTTTAGACCAAAAATGGAATTATATGAACTTAATCCTGAAAAATTAATGAACCCTTCTAAATTAAAATATATTGTTCCAATATCACAACCTTTATGCCATAAAATAAATAGAATGCTCCCTTTAAAAAATAAAAAATCAAATAAAAATAATTTTTTAAAATCATATTCCTCAAATTCTGAATTTGAAAATTTTATGAAAGAAATGAGACAAATTAAAATGAGAAATTTTTTTTCTTTAAAAAAAAAGAAAAAGAATTTTATTTAATTTAATATATATATGAAAAATGGTTTAAACTATTAGTCATTTATTTATATTGATTTAAATTATTACTTTTTAAAATTTTTATTCAAAATATTTTCTTCAGAATTAAATCTATTTGAATTTAATTTTTTTGTAATATATTTTTTATGAGAATTCCTACTTGAAGGATTTTTAATATTTAATTTTAAATTATTAAAATTTTGAGATGTAATTGTAAATTTTCTTTTATTTTTACTTTTATTAATTAATGTTTCATTCTCGTATGTTTTCCTTTTTATACTTGAGAAAAGCCCTTTTCTTTTTCCATCTGTATTTGAATTAATTATATTATTTTTATTCCTAGATTGAATATGAATTAAATTATATTTAATATTATTTTGAGGACTATTTACACTATTATATTTTAAATTACTAGAATTGTTTCTTAAATTTGGAACTTGAGTTTTTAAAGAAGGAATTTCATGTTCTATTTTTGTTTGATGAATAAATAAATTTTTAAATTTGTTTCTACTCATTAAATTATTTTGTTCTAAAATATTATTTTTCTTTTTTTCTTTTGATGTAGGAATATTTAATAAAATACTTTTTTTCATTTTATAATATGACCCATAATTTGAATTTAATGTATTAGTTGAATTAAATAAGTTATTTTTTTTTCTATTTTTGTTTGAATTAAAAATTTTATTAAAAACAAAATTTTGGGAATTTGGATTATTTAAATATAGATTATTATTATTATTTATATTTCTTGTTAACATTTTTTTTTCTTCAGATAATAATATTTGTTTTGGTATGTCAATACTTTTATTCCTTAAATGAAATTTATCATTATTTTCAATTATTTTTCCTCCTAATAATTCTAACTGTTTATATAATTCTGAATATTTAAAATGAGCTCCAAATTCAAAAAATCTTTGAGATTTTGAATCTCCATAATATATTCCCTTATAATCCATAAATTAAAAAAATTTTAAATATAATTTATTTTTATTTATTTTTACTTTATTCTTCATTCAATTAATTGATTTATATATAATATAAAAATATTTATTTTTCATAATATATAATGTCAAATAATCAAGAAAAAAATATGTAAAATATATATTTATAAATTTATCAAAAGAACATTAGTTATTCAAACTAAAACTTGGAGAAAAGATACAGAAGACCTTTTTGATTTTGAAGCTCAGGATATGTCAATAGATGAAAAAAGATTAAACACTTTTCCACCTCAATCTTATTTAATAAGTAATAATGACAAAATATCAATAATTACATCATTAGAAGAACTTCAAAATAAATCAAATGAAAATATAAAATCTAATTTTTTAATATTAAATGAATTATTATATAAGAATAATTCATTTCAAATTAATAACCCAATATTGTCAAAAGATTTAAATAACATAATTTCAAATAAAAATCAATTAACAAGAATATGGAAAATATCACCAAAAAATAAAGAAACAGAAATTAAAGTAGGTGATATAATAAAATTAGGTCGAGTAAGGTTAAAATTTGATAAAATATATTTAAAAAATTTAAATCTTCAAACAACAATAAATCAACCATTAACAAATCACAATATAGTTCAACAAGGAACAAATAATTTTTTAAGTAATAATGGAACATATTCAATGAATAATATATCAAATGTGAATAATACATTAAGTGAAATTAAAGATGAAAAAAATGATAACAATTCAGATGAATCAAATAATAAATTTTTATGTCGAATATGTTATAGAAGTGATTCTAATATAAACAACCCTTTAATTTCACCTTGTAAATGTAATGGTTCAATGGAATATATTCATTTTAAATGTTTGAAACAATGTATTGAAGCAAAAATTCAAAAAAAAGAAGATGAAAATTTCAAATTTTTCACTTGGAAAAGTTTTGAATGTGAAATTTGTAAATGCGAATATCCAAAATATTTAAAATATAGAAATAATATTTATCCTATGGTAGATATTGGGAATTCATTTGATTCATATGGAATATGTGATTATACATTATATGATGATGCAAAAAAAAGAACTTTTAGAAAAGGATTAATTGTATTTAAAATTAATGAAGATTATGATGAAATACCAGTTGGTAGAACTCAAACAAATAGAATTAAATTAAAAGATATTTCTGTTAGTCGAGTTCATTGTAATATCATTAGAAAAAATAATAATTTATATGTTATTGATAAAGGAAGTAAATTTGGGACTTTAATTTATATTAAAAAATCTATTAATATGAATGTTATGAAAATGACTAATAATTCTGAATGTTTAATATCTGGTAAACATTGTTTTACTCTTTCTTTAGAACAAAATTTGAGTTTTTTTGAAAAAATTTTTTCATTTAATATTCAATGTTGTAAATATAATAAGCAATCAAATGAAATTGATATTGATGTTGAAAATTTAAAAGATAGTATTAATGAACATATTGAAAGTGAACAAAATAAAAATCTGGATGATTCATATGTTGATTATGTTCTTAGTTTGGAAACTATTATTAATGCTAAAGAGCCTGATGATGATAATAATAAAACTAATATTAAGGATATATCTCAAAAATAAAAAAAGCATAAAATGAAAATGAATTTTTTATAAATAATTTTTTATTGAATTACATTGATAATATATATGATTTTTTGATGTATTATTTAAATTTATTAGATATTAAAAATATTTATTCTTTTTTTAATATAATCTATAAATTTCAATTAAAAAAAATATTTAAATTTTAATAATTAGTTTTCTTATTATACAATTGAATAATTTGAATAAGTCAAATAATTTCCATTTTTTTTTCTTTATTAATCACTTACTTCTTCATTGTTTTTAAAATCCATAAATTTTTCTTTTATTGTATCATTTTTATTTATTTCTTTATTTTTATTATTTTCACTATTTTCTTCTTTTTTATTTTCTAATTCTTCATTATTTGATTTTAATTCATCATTTTCATAGTTAGATTTATTTTCACTTTCAATGTATTCATTATTATCAATTTTTTGGAAAATAACATCAAGCATTTGTGAAGCTAGTATTTCATTATTTTGAAAATTATTTATTTCAATAGGAAAATCTTTACTATTTTCATTGTCTTCTTTATTACTTTTATTATCAATATTATTTTTTTTTACATTTTCCTCCTTATTTATATCTTCATCCATATCATTTTTATTTTCATTTTCTAAAATTTGTTCTGTATTAATTTTATTGAAAATATTATCCAATAATTTAGTCGCTCTTAATTCATTTTGTTCAAAAGAACTTTTTTTTATAGAAATGTCTTCATTATTATTTTCGTCATTTATTATATTTTTATTTTCTATAACTTCATTATATAACTTTTCAACATTTTTATCATCTTCTTTTATATTTTTATCATTTTTTTCAATAATATCTTTTTCTTTATTTTTCAAATTATCTTTTTCACTTATATTATTTTCTGAAATTATATTATTTTCTTCTTTATTATTTTCAATTTGCTTATTATTATGTTCTCTTTCTTGTATATCATTTTCTATTTTTTTTATATTTTTTTCTTCATTATTTTGTATATTACCTTCTTCATTATTTAGTTTGTTTTCTACCAAATTTTCTTCATTATTATTTTCTTTATCATTTTGTTTACTCTCTTCCAAATTATTATTAATATCTCCTTTTTCTTCATTATTCTCATTACTTTCATCATGTATTATTTCAAAATTATCTTCTTCATCATTTTCCTTACTTCCATCTTCATTATTTACATTACTTTCATTATTTTTACTATTTTCATCATGTATAATTTCACAGTTATTTTCTTTATAATTTATTATATTCTCTTCTTTATTATTTTTAATATTTTCTTCATTATTATTTTTATTACTTTCTTCATTATTATTTTTAATATTTTCTTCATTATTATTTTTAATATTTTCTTCAATATTATCTTTATTACTTTCTTCTATATTATCTTTATTACTTTCTTCTATATTATCTTTATTAATTTCTTCTATATTAATTTTTTTATTCTCTTCTATATTATTTTTATTGTTATCTACTTCTATTCTATCAAAATACTCTTCTACATTATTTTTAATATTTTCTTCTTCTTTATTTTTAATACTTTCTTCTTTATTATTATTTTTTATATTTTCTTCTTCATCATTTTTTTTATTTTCTTCTTTATTATTATTTTTTATATTTTCTTCTTCATCATTTACTTTATTTTCTTCTTCATCATTTATTTTATTTTCTTCTTCATCATTTAATTTATTCTCTTCTATATTATTTTGTTCTTCATCATATTTTTTATTTTCTTCTATATTATTTTTATTATTTTCTTTTTCATTAATTTCATTATTTTCTTCTTCATTATTTTTATTATTTTCTTCTTCATCATTTATTTTATATTCTTCTTCATTATTTATTTTATTCCCTTCTTTATTATTTTCTTCTTCATCATTTATTTTACTCTCTTCTATATTATTTTTAATATTTTCTTCTATATTATTAATATTTTCTTCTTTATTATTTTTATTATTGTCTTCTAAATTATTTTTAATATTTTCTTCTTCATCATTTATTTTATTTTCTTCTATTTTATTTTTATTACTTTCTTCTTCATTTTTTATTTTTTTCTCTTCTATATTATTTTTAATATTTTCTTCTTTATCATTTATTTTATTCTCTTCTATATTATCTTTATTACTTTCTTCTTCATTAATTTTTTTATTTTCTTCTATATTATTTTTATTGTTATCTACTTCTATTATATCAAAATACTCTTCTGCATTATTTTTATTTCTATCCTCTTCATTATTGTTAATACTTTCTTCTTCTTTATTTTTCATTTTTTCTTCTTCATTATTTTTTTTATTCTCTTGTTCTTTATCTTTGTTATTATCTACTATATTATTTTTATCATTATCTTCTTCATCATTTTTTTTATTCTCTTCTTCCTTATTTTTGTTTATATCTTCTATATTATTATTAATATTTTCTTCTTCATTAATTTTATTATTATCTTCTTCATTAATTTTATTATTATCTTCTTCATTAATTTTATTATTATCTTCTTCATTAATTTTATTATTATCTTCTTCATTAATTTTATTATTATCTTTTCATTATTTTTTTTATTCTTTTCTTCTTTATCTTTGTTATTATCTTCTACATTATTTTTTATGTTTTGTTCTTTATTATTTTTAATATTTTCTTCTTCATCCTTTTGTTTATCTTTTTTTTTTAATTTTTTATTATTAATTTCTACATTAATATTTTTAGAATCATTTTTATTATCAGTAATATTTGATTTATTATTTTCTTTATTTTTCTTAATATCATTTGTTTTATTATTTTCAATTTCTTCTTTATTATTTTTATTTTTAACTTCTCCTTTAATAATTCTATTGTTTTCATTCATTTTATATACTTCTTCTTCATTATTAAATCCAATTTTATATTTTTCATTCTTTTTATTAATATCATTTTCTTTTTCTATAGATTGAAAATCATTTTCTTCAATGATATTATTTTCAGTAATTATATTATTTTCTTCTTTGTTATTTTCAATTTTATTTCCTTCAATATTTTGTTTATCTTCTTTAATATTTTCTTCAATTTTTATATTTATATTATCTTCAATATTTTTATTATTTTCTTTTTTATTATCTTCTTTTATTTTTGTTAATTTTATATCTTTATTTTCTTCTCTAATATTTTCTATTTGTTTTATTTGATTTTGTTTATTTTCTTCTATATTTACATTTTTAGATTCTATATTTTCTTTTACTTTTTTATTTTTAATTACAATATTATTTTTATATTTATTTAAATTATTTTCTTTTTGTTGTTCCTCTTCTTTTTGTTCTTCTTTTTTATTTTTATATTCTTTTTTTTCTTTATTTAAATCATCTCTAGCAATTATGAATTCTTTTTTTGTAAATTCATTATTCTTTTTTTCATCTTTTTTTTTTTCAATTAGTTTTTTACTTTTTGTAATTTTTAATTCATCCTCACTCTTATAATTTTGATTATTATTGAAACCTATTTCATTTTCAATTTTTGAATTTTTTTTAAATGAATTAGTAGAAGTATTTTTTTGTATCATATTTAAACTATTATAACTACTTTTATGTTGATTATAATTTAAATCATTATCTATATGGAAAAAATTATGACTTAAACTATTTTTATTTTGTAGTAAAACTCTATTTTTTTCACTCTTTCCCCTAATTTTAATCTTTCTAATTATAGATTGATTGGAATTATTTTTTCTAAATCCATAATTCAAATTATTTTTCTCATTCATATTATTAAAAAATAAATCTTGAATAATAAAATATTTTGCATCTTTTATTCCTTTCAATAAATCTTTTTCAATTGGTATTATAATTTTATTATTATGATTATTAATATTTGAATCTTTATTTTTTTTAAAAGCACAATTTAAAAAAAAAGGATCAGGGTTTTCATTTGAAAAATCAATATAATTTTTGAAATTACTATTTCTTATAAAATCCATTTCATTTATCATTTTAATTAAATAATTTTTATCATATAAATAAGCTTGATTTAATTTATCCAAATCATATTTTCCACATTCTTCATTATAAGATGATATTTCTCTTATTTTAATCATATAATTAACGACATTTACTGAATTAATTCTTATCATTTGAATTATTTTTATTATATCTTTAATAAGTGAATCATGAATTTTTTGTTCAGGGAAAGTATTGTCTAAAATTTCATCAAATTTTTTTAATGTTAAGATATTTTTTTCTCTATTAGAAATTTCCTTTGACAATTTTAATAAATAATCTCTAAATCTTTTTAAATTTTTTTTTTCTTGTTCAAATATATTAATTAAATTTTCTTCATTAAAATTTTTTATAACGTTAATAAATTGGATTTGATAATTGATTGTTACACCTAAGTCTTTCCACATATTTTTAATTATTTTAAATTCTTCATCTTCAAAATCGATTTCATAATTATCATTTAGTATATTTTTAAAATTATTTTTAATTTTTTTATTAAAAGATGAGTTTCCTCTTAGAGTTTTATTTTTTTTGGAAATGATTTGATTTTTATTAGATTGATTTATGGATTTATGTGGGAAATTAATTGGATAAAATCTATTATTCCAAGATTCATTAAAATGGTTTTGATTCTTTTTCGTATTTAAAGTTTTAAATCCTTTAACTCTGATAGATGAAGATTTCATTTTATTTTTTTATTATTTTTAATGATTAATTAATATTATTAATATTAGAGAAATTTGTAAAAAAGTTTTTATATATAATTTTTTTTCTATTTTATGTAACTGTTGTAATTTAAATATATTTTAATCTAACAATGAATTTTATTCAAATATTTAGGTAAACATTTTAATTTACAATAGTATTGTATTTTAAAATTATAAAATTAACAATTTTTAAAAAATATTTCATCAAAATATAAAAAACACCAATTATCTTTGATAATTTCTTCAATTTTAGTTTTTTCAAATTCATCCAAATTATTATTTAATTCTAAAACTCTTTTCAGATTACTTATCATTTTGGATTTAATAATCAGAGAAAATAACCAAGGAATGAATTTAATATTAAATTCATCTTTATAATTAATATATGTTAAAAAATTTTTAATTCCCTCTTTACACAAGAAGAAATTATTAGTTAAATGTTTTATATACATTGTAATAATTTCAAATGACAATTGTTTTTTTCTAATTAATAATTTAGGATTAAATTTATAATTTTTTCTATTTAATTTTTTTAGATTATAAATTGAACTTTCTCCATCCAAATAAGGATATCTTTTTAACATTTTTTTTAAGTAATCAAAAGCATAATAATTTCGTATAATATCTTTTAAATTATTATCATATTTATTATTAATAATCCTTCTTACACTTTTTATAATACAAGTATGAAAATGATTTTTTAATTCTTTTGGACTTCTATATCATAATTATTTATTTATTTTTACTTTAATGGAAAAAAATCTGGATATTCCTTCCATTTGTTTCCTAATACTAAATGTGTTTCAAATAATATATATTCTTCCTCTAATGACCAAATTATACCTTTATTCCTATTTCTTTTTTTTTTCAAAGAAGAAGGAATAATAGTAAATAATTTGGACTTTAGAGGAAACGATTTTTTTAAAGACATTTTTACAAATATTATTGTATAAGAAATATATATTTGAAATAATAAAATTGTATAAATAATATAAATTATAATATATTTTTTAAGATTATAATTTAATAATTTAATATAAAATTATATTAAAATACAAATAATTATGAAATACTTTATATTAAAATAATGGTTTAAAATATATTATAATATAAATTTGTTAATTTGTAAAATAATAATAATTAATTTTATACAAAACCATATTCATAGGATATAAAAACTTTATTATTAGTTATATTTATAATAAAATATTTTACTTTTGTATAATTTGAGTTTATTTTTATAATAGGATTTTTTATTATACTCATATTATTATTATTATTATCATTTAAATTGATTTGACTAAAATTGTTCATTGAATTGAAGCTATTTCTTCTAATTATTAATTCATTGCTTGTTTTCATTTTTATTTTAATTATATTAATTTCGACACACTCTAAATCTATTTCATTATAACTTATAGATATAAATTGAATTAATTGATTATTTTTTATATGAAATTTTTGTGCTTCTTTGAAATTATCTATAATTTTTAAATATTTATTATTTTCCTTTATATTTATATTATTCAAATATATTAATATACATTCTAATAATTCTTCATTTGATAAATAATTATTATATGTTACTTCATATTTATTATTATTTTCAATTTTACTAGAAAAATTAATTGTTAATGAATCTTTTTTTATTTTTTTATTTTCCCCTTGAATATAATTGTCCATTAATAAATCATCTTTTATAAATATTTTATAAATTTCATCATTAATATTGATTAAACAGATAGAACAAATATTTTTATTAGGGTTATATATAATACTAATTTTCTCGATATTTTCTATATAATTTAATAATAAAATAAAAACCTCATTATAATTTTTATAATTAAAATTTGTAAATAAATTAACCAAATATTTAAATACTAAATCATCAAAATTTAAATATATAGTAAAAGAAATAAACAAAATATTATCATTATAATCATTTTTACATACCTCAAAATAATTATTTATTTCCCCATTTAAAGAAATAATAGGAATAAAAAATAAATTTTTAAATTTAGATAAATTATCAAAAGTTAAATCACTTTTTTTATATGTTTTAACTTTACTAATATTATTTGTTGAAGAATTTGAAACACTAATTGCACTATTAGAGAAAAAATCAGATTGAAGACTTTGAAAATCTGAAGTTAGTAAGTCAAAATGTGGAGCATTTAATTTGTTTATTTTTGATATTATTTTAAGTGAAAAATTTATTTCTTTTAATAATAATTGATAATTTTTCCCTTTTCTAAATATAAAATAATTTTCTTTATTTTTATATTTATTTAACTCATTTAATTGTATTAAATTTACATTTTGAGTTCTTGATATATTTTGTTTATTAATTTTTATAGTAAATTTTTTTAAATTTAAATTATTATTATTTGCTAATTCATATGAAGTAAAAAAATTTGAATTATCATTTAAATGATTCTCATTTGAGTTCGATATTAAATAAGGATTTACTTCTAATTTTTTTTCTTTTAATTCATCATTACAATTACACTTAAATAAACATTCTCTACTAAATTTATTTCCCATTTTTAATTTTTTAACTATTTGCTTTTAAATTTAATTTATTATATTTAAATTTAAAAATCATTTATATAAAAAAATAAAATAATAAAATTATTCATTACTTAAAATAAATTTTTCCAAAGCTTCTTTAACTCCACCATTTTCATTATTATTTTGGCAAATATAATCACTTTTTTTTTTAACATTATCATTTGCATTTGCTACACAAATTCCTAAACCTGCATTTTCAATCATAGGTAAATCATTATCATTATCACCAATTGCAATTACTTCAGAAATGTTTATTTTTAAATAATTAGATAAAAATTTAAGAGAACTTCCTTTATTTGCACCTTTAATATTTATTTCTAAATATTTTTCAGATGAAAAAGAAATTTCTATTTCATCTTTAAATAATTTGAAAATTTCATTTCCAATCTTTTCTAAATAATTTCTATCATACTTACAAAAAACAATTTTTGCAATTTTTTCATTTTTTAAACTTTCAATATTATCTATAATTATATATTTTTCATTAATTATCTTTTTTATTTTTAAAATTTCATTGATTGGTTTATAACAATAACAATAATCAATTGTATAAAACATAATCATAATATCATAATTTTTTCCTAATTCAAATATTTTTAATGATAAAGAATAATTAATGCCATTAAAATAAATAATTGTTTTTGATTTATTTGTTACTATTACAGACCCATTTAAAATAATAGAATATTCTTCATCAGAATTATTAGTATTTATTGATTTTAAAATATTTATTATTGCATCATAACTTCTTCCTGTTGCTACACAAAATTTTACTCCTTTTTTTCTTATTTTATTTACTATCTCAATATTAAACTCTGGAACTTTATTATTTCTTGTTATGAATGTCCTATCTAAATCAGAAACAACTAAATTATATTTTTTCATTTTTAAAATATAAATTCATTATTTTAAAAGTTATTTAATAATTATAAAAGAAAAACATTTTTATTTTTTCCTAATATTTAAAAATAAAATAATTAATAAATTATAATTAATTATTTATTTAAAAATTGATAATTTCTTCAAAATTCATTTTTTTCACTTTTATTAATTATTCCTTCTGTTTTAAATCTTTCAAAAATTAATTATGTTTTTCTTGAATAAAGATTGTATTATATTTAAATTATTTTAAAAAATTTAATTTTTGTAATCTAAAATCCATTTTTATGAATTATTTTAGTTCTATAATATTATTCTTTAAAGTATCATTAAATTTTTTAATCTTTTCTATAGTAGAATATTTTAATTTAAGAAAAATTATTTCATTTATCATAGAAATTATTGTTATTTTCTAAATAATCATAAATTTATCATTTTTCTTTTTTTCTCTTTCTTAATTTAAATTTTTATTATTATGAGATTTAGTATCATTACTTTCTTCTATTTCAGTAATGAATCATAATTTTTATTTGTATTAAAACCATTAAATTCACTTTAATATTTTCATGTATTTCATTATTAAAAATATTATCACTATTTCTAAAATTATTAGAATTTCATATTGATTTATTATTACTATTTATAATATTTTTATTATCAAAATTTTACTTATTAATATAATCATTTTTTGGAAAATCCACATCTTTTTTATTAATATATTTATATACACAAATACTATCCTTTATTTACATATAAATTTGATAAAAAATATTTTCTTTATTATTATTTAGGTTACTACAATTTTTACCTTCTTATGATTTTATTTTTGATTTATATTTGGAGATATTTGGTTTATTAATTCATTTAGATAATTACTTTATTTTAATATTTTTGTAAATTAACATTTATTTTTATTTTTTAACAAAAATTATTATATATTAAAATTTACCCTTTGACAAATTTTTCAATAACATAATAATTTTTTCATTTACTTCATTTGGATTTTTTATGAATGCTTTTAAATGCATTTATATCAATTATTGGTTGTAAATATGAATTTGTATTATTATTATTTTTATTTATTCAATTTTATTTTCAAAATATTTATTTTTTTGTTTGCTTTTTCATATAATCTTTTGAATTCATTACATTCTTTTTGAATTGAATTTTTATTTTATCATTATTAATTTGATTCATTATTTGATATTCATTATTTTTTTTCATTGAAATATTGTTTATTTGATGATTTTAATTTTTGTTTCAACTTTTAAAATTTTTTTCTCTTTATTATTTTTTAAAAAAATTGCATTATTAATTTCTTATTGACTGGATTAAATTCATCCTTTTTTTTCATTAATGAATTTATTAATTTATATTATTCAATAAATTTATTTTTTTATTCCATTAAAGATTCTTTTTCAAAATTTTAATTTGAATTTCTTGTTGAGAATATAATTATATAATTTTGTATTTATCTATTTTTTATAATATCATTTTCAATCTCAAATTTCTTAATTTTAGTTAGTTTAATATTTAATTTTAAAATTTCATTTTCTTCATAATTTTATAATTTTTATGATTATTTTTCATTAGAAAATTTTGTTTTTGTCAAAGTTAATAAATTAGATTCTATTCATTTTTCTAAATTTTCTTGATGAAAATCTTTAATTCATTATCTTTTATACATTTTTCCATTATTTGGTTTTTTTTTATAAATTTTTTTGTATATTTGTACTAATCATTTATTTCTTTTTTTAAATCATTAATTCATATCTTCATTTTAATAATATTTTCATACATAGTTTTCTCCATATTCTTAATAATAATTTTATTATGTGGCATAATATATTTTATTTTATATGGTTTTTATATTGTTTCAATTTTACTTAAATATCTATTCTGACCTTGCTGATTACTCTAGTTTTTAATTTTTATATTGATTTATTATAAATTGTTTTAGAATTATTTAATGTTAAATTTGTAATTGTTTCCATTTTTTTTTTTCCTTTTATTTTTTTTTAAAAAAAAAATTTTATTTTTATATTAACTTAATAAATTTAATTTTTTATATAATCAATAAGTAATTTAACTAAAATATATGAAATTAAAATCGAGAAAATATGTTTGAGAATAAACATAAAATTAATGAAAGTTTTGAATAATAAAGAAAATAATAATTCAATTATAAAATCAATTTTGATTTTATATAATAAAGACATTAGAAGAAAAGAAAATAATGCAATAATTATTGTATTTAGCTTATCTATTTTTTTTTCTTCTTTTTTTTCTTCCATTAAAAATGTAAATACCAAATAAATAATACATACACATAATATATAAATTGAAATAAAAGTAAAAAAAAATGATATTTGATTTAAAAACAAGAAAAAACTTTGCAAAATTATTCCTATTTTATCAATTACATTAGTAACTTCATTTGATAAAAAAATAAAATATATTATACCTGTTAATATCCCTTTTAAAAATATTTTATTTTTCAATATTTCTAAAGTTTCTTTGTTGATTTTTATCATATATTTTTTATTATAATAAAAATAAAAAAAATATATATATATAAAAATAGAGAAATGACAAAGATATTAAATTGTTTGCTTAAATTGAATCCTTTTTTTTTATAATATATTAAAAAAATATCAAATCTTTTAAATTTAATTTTTTGTATTTTATTACTTTGAATAAGCAAATGTTTATAAATGAAAATTATATAAAAGATTAATAATATAAAATATTAGAAACTATTTTTGACTTAATTTTAATTTGAATAATTTATTAATTAAATGATATGTCAATTATTTTCTTCATTTAATTAAATTTTATTAAATCAATTATAATATATTATATATTTATTAATTTCTTTTCTTATTCAGCATATTAAAATAATTATTTATTGCCTCATTAATAATAATTAATATTATGAGTAAAAAAGATTATATAATAAAAATAAAATCTATAGAATATTATAAAAATTTAACAATTAAAAATGAATTCAAAAGCAACATTACAGAATTATAAATTAATAATATTTTCAATTCATTTAATAAACTCAAAAATCCAATGTTATTATTGTATTTATGGAAAAAGAATTATTAGAATAATTTCAAATAATTTATAATGCTTTTAATATATTTAATATACCATATCTTAGCAGAATAAAAAATAGAAGTCATTTAATTAAATATGGAATAAATTTTGTTAGATTGGTGATATTTATAAGTTACCAAAAAAAATTCTCCTTTAATTATAGTTCGAATTTTATCTTTTTTAATTGATCATTTATTTTATATTTAATTTTTTATTAAATTAACTTCTTCAACAATTTATAAAAAAAAAATTTTATATATTACTTTTCATTATGATATTTTATTCTCATATATGCTATATTTATTTATTTATCAATTTTAGTAATTATTAATTCATTTTCTAATTTTAATTTATTAACTAATTTAATTTTACTTACTAATTTCTTAATTTTTATAGGTATAATACTTTTTTGGGTATCAGATTTTTTTTAGTAAGAATGATGTTTTATGAAATTTTACTTTATTATTATTTAATATTGATCTCATCTTACATAATAGCACAAACTTCAATTACAATTGGAACTTGAAATACAATAACAAATTTAAGGTATAAATAAAAAACTTTAATTTCAAAAAATATTTTAAAATTAAATTTATTGAGTAAAAAAATAAATATTTATTTATCACATTTGTAGATTTTCATCAATTATTATTTTTTATTTTATAAAATAATTATTTAAATTTGTTGTAGAATTTTTCATAAATTTCTTATAATTATTTTTAGTTATATTAAAATGCTTTATTTTCATTTAAAATATATAATAATTTATATCTAATATAAATAAATCCTAAGAATAGTCAATTTATAATATATTATATAATTGTTTTCAATTTATAATATTATATACTTTTATAAAATTACACTCTATTAAATATCTAAAAAGTAAAAATTTTAATAAAAAAGTAATAATATTAAAAATAAATGGGAAATGAATCAAATTCCAAGTCAAAAGAATTACCTTTTCTCCCTGATTATATCACATTTGAAATTCTTCAAGAATATGTAGGAATAACAAATATTAAATTATTTAAAAATTACTTATATAATGTATTTATGGACATATCAATATATGATAAAAAACAAAATAAAAAATTTTTAAAAAAAACTAGTTTTTATGATTATATGAAAATACCAATTTTTATTTGTGAAAAACTTTTTAATTCTTTTGATTCAAATAATGATAATCATTTAGAAGAAAAAGAATTTATAAATGGATTATCTAAATTATATTGTGGAACTTTTTATGAAACATCAGAAATTATATTTAATTTATTAGATTATGATAAAGATGGTCAAATTCAAAAAGATGATGTTACTATTATGTTATCTTATTTACCTTTATCAAAAAATGAAAATGAGTTTGAAATAATTGAAGAAAAACAAAAAAATTCTAGAAAAGAAATTGAAGAAATTATAAATAAAACTTTTTCAAAATATAATGGAATATTAAAATTAAAACAATTTGTAGATGTTGTTATAAATAAAAAAAGTGATGTTTTTTTAGAATTAATATGTTATTTTTATCAAATGAAACCTTTTACTAATGAAAATATTCTTTGTATGAAAGATATCAAAAAAAATGATAATGATGAAGAATATATAAATTTAAAATGTAAAAATGAGAATTATAATAATGATAATATAGTTAAAATTAAATTACCAAAAAAAAAAAGTGGGTTGAGTCCTGTAGAAAATTTCTTTAAAAATAATTCTTTTAATTATGAAAATAAAGATGATTGTATTCGAAAAAAAGAAAAAATGTATGATTATTTTATTAAAAGTGTATATGTATATAATCATGTTGATATGATTAGATTAAATAATGAAAACATTATTTCAAAACAATTTAACAAAAATAATAAATATGATAATATTTTTGAAAATTGTTATACATATAAAAAAAAAAATTCTTCATCTCCTTTTAAATATTCATTAAAAGAAAAAAAAATTAGAACGATGAAGAAGAATTTTGATTCTAATTTAAATTCAATTGATAATAAGAAAAAATTAATTAAACAACATTCTTATAATAATATAACTAATAATTTAAAAAAATCTTATCAAAATAATGAAAATGAAAATAATAACAAAGTTATATATGAAAATTGGATATATAAAATCATAGAAAACAATTTAATGAGAAAATTTTATATAGTGTTAGCAAATAAAGATATATATTATTATAATGATGAAAAAAAAAATAAATTTTTAGGGATGCATCATTTAAGTGGCTGTATAATTAAAGAACCTTCAATAAATGATTATTTACAAATTGAAAAAATTAAATTTTATTCATTTTCAATAATATTTAATAATAAATCAAAAACAAGGATATATTATTCTCCTAATTTTGAAATTGCATTAGAATTTGCACAAAATTTAAAAAAAGGAATAGGTTATATACAATTTAATGATTATTATGAAATTGAAAATAAAATAATAGGAAAAGGAAAATTTGGTGTAGTTAATTTAGGAATACATAAAAAAACAGGTAACAAAGTAGCAATAAAAATAATAAATAAATCTTCATTAAAAACAGAAATAGATAAAGAATTAATAAAAAGTGAAATAGACATAATGAAATTATGTCATCATCCAAATATAGTAAAATTACTTGATCATTTTGAAAATTCAGAATACATTTATATAGTAATGGAATATATTTCAGGAGGAACATTAAATCAATATATAAAAAATCATTATTTTTATATTTCAGAAAGTGAAGCTGCAAATATAATATCACAAATTGGAAATGGTTTAAAATATTTACATAATTATGGTATTGTACATAGAGATTTAAAAACAGATAATATTATGTTAACTAAAAATAATGAAACTGGAATTATTAAAATTATGGATTTTGGTTTAAGTAAAGTTGTTGGTCCTAAAGAAGGTTTAATTGATGGTTATGGAACTTTAAATTATTGTGCTCCTGAAGTTTTAATGAGAGAACCTTATAATAAACAAATTGATATTTGGAGTTTGGGAATTATACTTTTTTTTATGCTTGTTGGTCATTTTCCATTTCAAGGTAATAATGAAGATATTATTGCTAAAAACATTGTTTATCAACCTTTAAAATTTGATGAACAAGAATGGGAAAATAAAAGTAGAAATGTTATTAATTTAATTGAAAAAAGTTTAGAAAAAAAACCTTCTAAAAGAATTAATATTGATGATTTTTTAAAACATCCTTGGCTTAAAAAAACTTTAAAACAAAAATTATCTTTATAAATATATGATATAAATTGTAAGATGCTATCTATTGTTATTTTTTTTAAATTTTGAGCTTTTTTTTTTATAAGATGTGAGTTTATGTTTTATATTATTTTATTCATTGAGTATTATTGTTGTTAATGAATAGTGTTATTAAATCATAATAGTTTTTAATATTTTATAAGGTTATATTTTTGGAATTTTATTATTGCTTTATACAAAATATAATTTATAAGATTAATAAATAGAATTGATGAGTTGTAAATACATTATTATATTAAAAATATAAAAATAAATATTTTAAAAAAGTCAAAATAAATTAAAAAATATATTAAACAATATATACATCAAATTCAAATTCATTATTCACTTTTAATAATTGATCAATTTCATTTATTTTACAAGTACTCATAAAACAAAATTTAAAAGTTTCCCTTACATCAAAAATTCCTCTATTTCCAAAAATATCAACCAAATTTTCTTTAATAACAATTTTATGATCTAAAACAAAATCTTTTTTTTTAATATTTTCAGGTTTAGACATATCTTTATCATAAAATTGAAATTGTTTAAGAAAAGTAACTAAATCAAATTTAGGATCTTTTCCTAAATGATAAACTAACCAATCTCCATTTCTCATTCCTGCTGCCATTGATGATTGAATTTCTTTTTGAATTTCATTTTTTAAATCTGGTTTTTCATCTAATTTTTGTTTTAATTTATATATGTCTATTAATCTTGCTTTTATACTAAAAAATGTATCAAGAGATGATGATGGGTTAATAAATAAATATGGTTTATTTTCTTCTTCTTTTCCATTTAAGATATTTAATATTTCTGATAATTGAATTTTTTTATACTTAGAATCCATTTTTTATTTTTAATTTTTTTTTTAATTTTTATTATTTTATAATTATTATTTTTATTATTTAAATTAAGGATCTTATTTAATAATATTTAATGTCAATAGAAATTGATAATCCTAAAGCTTATGCCTTTTTTATTGTTAAATTTAAACCTACTTTTGAAGAGAATGAATTACAATTTTTTTATGATAATAATGAAATTCAAAAAAAGGAATATGAATGTGAAAAAGTGGAAAATTATAAAATAAAAATTATTTTTTTCCAAAAAATCTCCTCATCCAGAAAATTGTATATCAAATATAAATCAATAAAACAGAATTTAGATAATAGTATGAATTTCTTTTTTAATACCCCAATACTAAGTTATTCTCAATTAGAATTATCAGATAGTGAAGAATTTAGATTATATAATAATTTTGTTAATGAAATTAAATCAGATTCATTAATAGAATTATTTTATACAAATGCAACTTTAAATTTTGGAAAAAAGAAAACAAATTTATATATAGCTCTGGAATTACTTACTCATTATAAAAATGATGAAAAATATATTGAAGTAATATATTCAATGATTACAATTACAAATAAATATTCAATAGATATGTATCAATTAAATAAATCAAAAGAAAAATGGATTCAATTTGTTGAAGTATTTGATAAAATTGAATTACTGAGTGAGGATCAGGTTAATAAAGGAAAAATAATTTTAATGATTTTTTTATATATATGCTTAGATTATGATAAATTTAATAAATTTTATGAAAAAAATAAAAATGATAAAAAAAAAAAAGAAGAAATGTATAGAATAATTGGATTAAATAAAACAATAGAACACTTATTTATTGTTGAAAAAGTCATAAATGATTTTTCGAATCATAAGAGTTTTGAAAAAATAAAAGATATGTTATCAAAAATTAATTATTTTGAAAATTATTTATTTTTATTGGATTATATATTAAAAAATACTAATAAAAAAATTAATCAAATTGAAATCAAAGATAATTATCATATATCAAAAGATGATGATATTGATAAAATAATAAATATATATGAAGATTTAATTAAAGTCATACCAAATTTTAAAAAAGAAAAAAAAATTAAAAATTTTTGGATTAGTTATATAAATGAATTTGAAAAAGATAAAAATATTAAAAAATTAATAGAATTAAAAATTATTATACCAGAATCAGAACTTTTAAAAAATTCAATTTCTAAATGTGTTCAAACCATATTAGATAGTTTAGATTTTTCAAATATGGAAATGATTGATTTTATTAAAAAAAATTTAACTAGTAATATTCATTTATTACGTGGTGAATTAGAATTTATGAATATTTTTTCAAAATTTGACTTTGAAAAAATTGAAGAAAATTTTATTAAAGAGTTTAAAAATATGAAATTAAGAGAACTTATGGGATCAAGAGCATTTTATTCTACACAAGCAATTCCAATAATAAATGCAAATAATCTTAATCAATTAGAAAAAATTATGGAAATATTAGATTTTGGATATGATCCAAATGTTTCAAATGAATTATTTTTTTTTCAAAATTTTTTAACATCAATTAATGAAACTATTGAAAGATTTTTAAATGATTATAAAGATATTGAATATGATTCATTAGTTAATATAGTTATAAAATTATCTTCAAATAGAATGAATACAGAAAGTTTAAAAAAATTAATAGAAATTTTATATAATAAACTTCCTAAAAAAGTTCAAATTAAATTATTTATCCAATTAATAAATATAGAAAATATTTTTAATAATGAAATATATGAAAAAATAATCAATTATTTAAGAATTTTATGCATTGAAAATAATCAAATTGAAGAAACACTAGAAAATATTCAAAATATAAATTATTTAAATTCTATTTTAGAAAATTATGAGCTCCCAAAAGAAGATGATTTTTTCTTAAATGAAGAAAAAAAAAGTTTAAAAATAATAAAAACTTTTATTGATAAAGGAGTATTTGAAAATTCAAATTTTATAAAAGATGGATATGGAAATAAAATTTTATTATTAATAAATGAATTAAAAACAAAAATAATTCAAAAACAAATACAATTAAAATTAGGTGAAGAAATGTTGAGATTAGATCATGATATTAATATTAATAATGATAATGCAAAACAAAATATATTAGAATTAAGATTAAAATTAATATTCTTTGATAAAAATGAAATAAATAATATTAAAAATATTAAAACAGAATTGATAAAGTCAATTAATAAAGCAAAAGAAATAAAATCAGATGTTGATAAAATTTATTCATATTTAAAAGAATTTTTTGATAGAGATCCTAGAATTAGAAAATATAATAATTTAAAAACTGAATTATTAAAAGCAACAATAAATGAATATGAATTATTAATTGAAAAAGCAAAAACATATGAAACATTAAAAAAAATATCAAATATTATTTTTGATTTTAAAAAATCAAAAATTTTCCAAAAAATTTTTTATTTTACAAAAGAAAAATTAAGGAATGATGATGCCCTTTCAGAATCCATTTTAATTTATAATCAATTTTATGAAATTATTAATGATGAAAAACAATTAAGTGATCCAAAAAATGAAGAATTATTAGAATTAATATCTACATCATATTATAATTATGATGAATTAAATGAATGTATTAAATATATTATTGAATTAGAAAAGAAAAATAAAAGAAAGGAAAGTTTAAATTTAATAAATGAAGAAACAATTGAAAAAATATTTTTATTTCGTAGAAAAACTGAATTAAGAGATTTAATAAAAACTTTTGAAAAATTTTCAAAAATTTTTGGTTATAATGAATTATTTTCTAATCAATGTGAAGGATTAAATAAATATTTAGGAGAAAAAAATCTTCTTAAAAATTATAAAAATATAAAAGATATGATTAATCAATGGGATAATAATTTATTTACTCATAAACAAAACTATGAAATTTTATTAAATGAATTATTTCAAAAAGAACAATTAATGAATTTTATAAAAGATAAAACTGAAGATGATATAAGAAATATAAGAGAATTAATTGATCCTGCACAAAGTCAAATTATTACTGAAGAAGATATTAATCAATTAGCTGATTTAATAAAATTAAAAGATAAATTAAAAGAAAAAGTAATTAGTGAAAATTTTTTTAAAGATTTATCTGAATTTATTAATAAAACTTATAAAAATGACAATGAAGTATCAAAAGAAGTTAAAAAAATTAGAAATATTTCAGAAAAAATAATGGATTTAATTGAAATTTATAATAAAAAAGTAGATAAAAATGCATATGCTGAAAAAAAATTTGAGGCTATAGCAAAAAATGGTATTTTTGATATTTTATTTACTCAAAAAGATTATAAATGTAATGTTATTTCTGAAAAATATAAAGAGGAAGAACAAAAAAATATAATAATAAAAGAAAATGATAAAGAAGAAAAAAAAAAAGAAGAAATAAAATTAATAGAAGAAAAAAAAGATGAAGAAATAAAAAAAGAAAATGTTGAAGAAGAAAAAATTGAAAAAGAATATAAAATAAATAAAGATACACAAATTAAAGATAGTTTTGAAGATATAAAAAAATTAAAAGATATCCTATTATTAATAAAAAGAGGTAAAGAATCTAAAGAAAAAATTGAAATAAAAAAAAATGTAATAAGAATAATTGAAGATATTGAAAAAATATTATTAATTCTAGCAAATATAATGAATAGAGGAATTGATGAAGAAAAATATTATCATATTCAAATTCAATTAAAACAAAATCAAAATAAAGATGAAATAAATATAAATGAAAGTTTATTTGTTAAAACTAAAAATAAAATGGATGCTATTGAAAAAGAAAAAATTCCAAAAAATATTAAAGAATTAATAAATTATTTTGAAAGTATTGAACAAAAACAAATTGAACAAGAAAAACAATGTTATAAAAATAATGCTTATTTAAGATTAATTTATGGGATTCAATTTAATATAATTTATAAATATGTAAAAGATTATTGTAATAAAAAAGAAAAAATAAATAAAGAAAAACAATTTGATGAAGAAATAAAATATATTAATAAATTTATTACAAATAATAAAATTGAAAAAATAGATTATCAATTATCAGAAAATAAAAATGATATTTATGATATTGTAGATGATTATGTAAAAGAATTAACAAAAAATATAAAACAAAATGATTTAGAAGATATTTCAATAATCACAAAAAAAGAATTTAAATCAAAATCAGGATTTTATCCTTATCCTTTTCCTTCTAAAAATCCTGAAATAGATACAATAAAATGTTTTCAAATTTTAACAGGAAATTTACCAATTGCTCAAAATGTTTTAATATGTAATGAAAATACTAGTACTGAGGAAATATGTGCTTTTTTATATAGAACATTTTTAGATGAAAAAAATAAATTATATATCATAATTAATTCAGATAAATTAAATATTGAAAAATCACATTATTTAATTCAAACAATTAAAAATTTACAAAATGATAAAAAAGAAATGAAATCATTATTAATATTTATAAACAATGAAGAAAAAACAGATTTATTTCAACAAATAAGAGAATTAAATGATAAAAAAAATTTTGAAATTGATTTAAAAAATGCTCAAATTAATGAAATTAAATCAGAATTAATTGAAGTTATTTATTCATTAAAACCTGGAGTTGGAAAATCAAAATATATAAAAAGTTCTTTTGAAAATAAACAAAGAAATTATATTTATTTTCCAGTTGGTGGTGATTTAAATTTAGAAGATTTATTACAAAGATTAAAAATAGCTTTTAGAAGAAAAAAAGTAGGATTACATATTGATATTTTAGAAAGTGGAACAGAAGAAATAAGAGAAGTAATAAATCAATTTTTATTTTCTTTTCTTTTTATGAATTATTATTCATATAAAGGAAGAATATGTTTTATTAAGGGTGATGAAGTTAATATTAAAGTTGAAATTCCAACTAGTTTAGATAGTAATTTTCAAAAATATCCTATATTAAATTTCTTTCATCAAAAAGGAATTATTGATGTTTCAATTCAAAAATATGATATTTATTCTAAGGAAGATGTTGATAAAATAATTAAACAAAAAGAAGATATTAAACAATATAAGGAAAAAGTAGATTCTGCTTTTCTTAATATTGGTACTCAAAATATTAATATTAATATTTTAAAGAATAAAGAATATTATAACAAATTCTATAATAAAGAAAAATCAAAACCTTATTTTTTTATTGAAAATGAGATTTATGTTCAGAATGAAGAAGCAAAAAAAAATATAAAAAATGAAGGAAATTATATTATTTTAGAAAAATCATTGACTAAAGAAACAGATTTAATATGTAATTATACTGAAATTCCAATTAATTTAGATTCTGATATTCAAATTGTATGTAATTATTTATCACTTTTGGAAACAAAACAATTAAATGATATTAATATTTTTATTTTTGATAGTTTTTCAGGGAAAGAAATTGATTTAAATTTATTAAAAGATACTTTATTAACTCCAGAATATATTAATTACTTAAAAAAAAATTATTTAGAAAATAGGAGTAGTAATACATATAAAACAATATTATTAGATACAAATCTTATTTCTATTATTCCTGAAGAAGAATGTCGAGATTTACTTTTTGAGTATTTTGTTAAAGAAAATAAATCTATTAAAAACGAAGATAGAAGAGAAAATATAATTTCAAATGTTGAAATTCAAAAAGAAATTGAAAAAGATGAAGAATTAAGATTAGATAGTTTTTATCAAATTTCATCGTTTATTAATTTATTTTGTAGTCAATTAAAAATTTTTGGTCAACAAAAAACATATTATACATTTATATTAAATAGTATAAAAGAAATATTCTCAAGCCTTGTTAAAGAATATGAAGAATTGTTACAATATATTCGTCCTTTTATAATTGAATCTTTAAAAGATAATGCAAATATTTGTGGAAAAAGTGCATTTCATTCAATTTTAAAAAGACAAAATGAAGCTTTATCATTATCAAATAATAATATTGAAAATAATATGCAAAAAAATTTATTAGAAAAGTTAAATAATGATAAAAATACAATACAAAATGAAAAAGATGATATACAAAAAAATGAAGAAATAAAGATTTTAGTAGATGAAGCAATGTCATTTAATAACATATTAAAAGATAATGATTTAATAATAATAAATGAAAATGAAGATGGATTAACAATTATTTCTCGTTTAGCAAATGAAGAATATAGACAAATATTAGAAGTGGAAGAACAAGGTTTAGGAAAAGAAAATAATATAAACACTGATAGTAGTCATAAAAAAGAAGAAAAAAAAAAGAAAAAAGAAGAAGAAGAGAAGAAAAAAGAAGAGAATGAAAAAGCAATAAAAAAAAAATTAACAGTAAAACAACGATATCTTTTATTAAATATTTTAAATTCAATCCATCAATATGAACAAGCAAAAAATCAAACATTAATCCCAATTAAAGATTATGAAGATTTGAATCAAGAACAATACATAAGAGAAATAGTAAAAATGGTATCATATACAAGAAATGATGAAGATGAATTTGATGAACAACCAAGATACATTGATGAATTAAATGAAGATTATGTTTTCACACATGATAACTTTATAAAAATGGTAATGATAAATTTAAGAATGAATGCAAGAGTTCCTTTAGTTATTATGGGTGAAACTGGATGTGGTAAAACTTCATTAATTAAAGCTTTAGCAAATTTAAAAAAAGCAGAAATGATTATATTTAATATTCATGCTGGAATTGATAATAATAAAATATTAGAATTTGTTAAAGAATATAATTTATTAGAAGATGATGCTAATAAATTTAAAAGAGATTATAGTAAAATAAAAAATATTTGGGTATTTTTAGATGAAGTTAATACTAGTAATTCATTAGGTTTATTTGCTGAAATGATGATTAAAAGATCTATTTTAGGAAAACCTATTAAGAAAAATGTTTCTTTTATTGCTGCTTGTAATCCTTATAAAAAAGCAGATAGTAATTTAAATTCTCAACCTGGATTAAATCCTTCTCAACATTTAGATAAAAATAAAATAAAACAATTAGCTTATAGTGTTAATCCTCTTCCTTATTCTTTATTAAATTTTGTTTTTTATTTTGGACATTTAGAAGATAAAAATGAAAGGAAATATATTGAAAATATGTTAGAAAAATCTTTGGGAAGTTTAATTAATTATGATAAAAATATTAAAAATTTAAATAGTGAACAACAAAAGGAAAAAATTACAAAATTGAAATTTAATATTGCTAAACCAATTGTTGATGCTCAATCTTTTGTTAGAGATAATCAAGGTGTTTCTTCTGTTAGTTTAAGAGATGTTAATAGATTTGTTCATTTCTTTGAATGGTTTTTTAAAATGAAGATGGAAAAATTTTTAGATTTACAAATTAATGTATTAACTGATGAATTATTAAATAAAAAAATAGAATATAATAGAAATAATTTATTAAATGAACAAATTAAAGAAGAAGAAGCTAAAAAAGAAATTCAAACATTATTAAAAGATATTGATGAATATATTTTTGCTTCAATATTAGGAATTTATGTATGTTATTTTTTAAGATTAGATAATAATAATTTAAGATTTAGAATGAATAAATTAATGACTGATGATTTTAAAATAATAGATTTTGAAACATTTTGTAAACATATTGTAAAAAATTTAGTAGGTGAAATACAAATAGAAAAAGGAATAGCAAAAAATAGAGCATTATTAGAAAATTTATTTGCATTATTTATATGTATTAATAATAAAATTCCTTTATTTTTATGTGGTAAACCAGGTTATAGTAAATCATTAAGTTTATCAATTATTGAAAAAGCAATGAGAGGAAAAAAATCAACTTCTGAAAAGTTTAAAAGATTACCTGAAGTATCAAGAAGTACTTATCAAGGTTCATTAACTAGCACATCAGAAGGTGTATTAAGTGTATTTAATAATACAAGAACAAAATTAAAAAATAATGGAATTAGAATGGAAAAAGATGTAAATATATTAAAACAAAAAGTAATAAAATTAAAAAAAGAATGGAAAAAAATGCAATATAATAATAATATTTTAGAAATAAAAGAAAAAGAAAAAGAAATATCAACATTATTAAAAGATATAGAAGATTTACCAAAAATAAAAGATTATATATTTATGGTATATTTTGATGAAATGGGACTTGCAGAAATATCACCAAATAATCCATTAAAAGTAATACATTCTCAATTAGAATATGAAAAAGAAGATGAAAAATTAGCATTTGTAGGAATATCAAATTGGACTTTAGATGCATCTAAAATGAATAGAGGAATTTATTTAGCTGTTTCAGAACCAGATGAAAAAGATTGGATTGAAACTGCAATTGAAATTGCAAATTCATATAGTGATGATGTAATTAAAGATTTAGGAAATAAATATGAATCTCTATTTAGTTTATTGGCTAAATCTTTTATTAAATATATTCATAATCCTTATAGTAAAGATAGAATTGATTTTCATGGTGCAAGAGATTTTTATCATTTAATTAAATTAACTACTAGGAATTTTATAAAAAAAGAAAAAGGAGAAAATTACTTTTCATCAATGGATGATTATGATATTATTAAAAATAGTATTCAAAGAAATTTTGGTGGTTATGAAAAATCAGTTGAATATTATGAAAAAATAGTAAATGGTCTAGACCCAATTTATACAAAATCATCTAGTATAGATATTTCTAAATGTATTGAAGAAAATATAAATGATAAAGATTCAAGATATTTAATGATTATTTCAGATACCACAAAAAGTCAATTTTTAATTAAATTTTTCTTAAAAAAAATAAATAAAGATAATTTATTTTTACTTGGTAGTCAATTTGAAAAAGATTTAAAAAGTGAAGAATATACAGCTTCACTCTTACAAAAAATACAAGGTTCTATGATAAATGGTGAAATTATTATTATGAATAATTTAGAACCAATTTATCCTTCTTTATATGATTTATTTAATCAAACATTTATTGAAATTTGTAAAAAAAAATATGCAAGAATTACAATTGGTTCTTCTACTGATTCTTTATTTGAAATTGCAGATGGATTTAAATGCATTGTTTTAGTTGATACTAAAAAATTAAATCAACAAGATAAACCATTTTTAAATAGATTTGAAAAACAAGTTTTTAAATTTAAAGATTTATTATCAGATGATCAAAATTCTGAAGCAAAACAAATTTATGATATTTTATTTAATGTTATTGAACCTATTAATAGCTCTATTAATATTGATATAAGAAATCATTTAATTAATTTTAATTTAGAAGAAGTTAGAGGAATTATTTATAATAATCAGAATATGAAATATGATGAAATAAAAAAATATATTTTAGAAAAAGTTACTATGACTTTTTCACAAGATATTATGATTAATATTAATTATAATTCATTCAAAACAAAATATAATGAAGAATTTAAACAGATTATTAAATATTATAAAAATAAACCAAATAATTTTAAAGAATTTTTCGACAATTATATTGAAAATAAAAAAATGGGAAATAATACTCATAAAAATATTATATTTACTTTCTCAAAAATTTTTGAAGGAATTGAAAAAAAAGAAATTGCTTTGAGAATAATAGATAAATTTGATTATGAAAAGGCAATTATAGATTTTATTGAAAAATTCTTCAGAACTGATAAAAAAGTTATGGTATTTCAAATGAAACAAGATTTTTGTCATCATTTAAATCATATTCAAAATTTAATTGATAATTATATTGAAGATAATAAAATTGATTTATTAGATAACAATAAACCAAAATATATTACAATTATAATTCACCTTAATAGAGAAATAAATAAAAATACAAATATTGATAATATGTTTATTTCACATTTATCATCTTATAATCAAATTTTTATTGATAATTTAATAGGAAAAGATAATTTTTCAATTACTGAATTATATGATATAAAAACTGATGATTTATTTAATAATTTACCTAATAAAAAAGTAGAAGAAAATAAAGAATCAATTAATTTCTTTGATAAAGATAATGAATTTAAAAATTTAATTTATCAAGCTTTTATAAGATTTTCATATAAATTCTTAAATGAGCCTTACCAAAGTATTAAATTAGATGAAAAAGAAATAAAAATTACAAATCAAAATTATCATGAAATTGCAACTAAATTTTTAATGAATAATAAAAATGAATATTATGAATTAATTAAAAAAAAAATAATTGATGTAATTTGTAAAAAAATAACAAATGTTATATCTGATTTAATATCAGACCCAAAATATAGACAAAAAGGAATTGATTTTATTTCTGATATTAAAGAATATATGAAAAATTTATTATTAAAATATTTAATTAAATTTATATATAAATGTGGAAATGATGGTATGTTACCTTCAATTTTATTTAATATTAATGAATCTGATAGGATAAAAACTTATAATAAGTTTTATATTGAAAATCTTGAATTTGAAAATGAGGACATATCAATGGATATAAAAACAAATACTGTTAATATTATTTTTGGATTAAATATTCCTTTAATTTATCCTGTTTTATTTAATCTTAAAATTTATGCTTCAACATTAAGGGAAAATTATATTAAAATTGAATCAAAACAAAGATTTAATAAAAAAATTGAAGATAATATTGATTTAAAGAATTATTTTTCAAAAATGCAAAATTTGTTTGAAGGAAAAAATATTTTTAATAAAGTAAAAGAGGATAACATAATTGATAAAGAAGATGTTGAAATATTTTATAATAATTATATTACAATATTTATACTTGATAATATGAAGAATAGTGAAAATTATATAGATATATTTAAATTTATTATTGAGAAGAAATTCAATAAAGAAAAATTAGAAAATTATCAAAATATTGGAGAAATAATTTTATGGATAGAAACATATAAATATTTGATAATAGATATTTTAAAAAATATAAATGAATTATTAAAAGGAAATATTGATGAATTTAAAGATAAAGTTTCAACAATGATTAATGAAAAAGAAAATGAAAAAATTATTATTGGAGAACCTTTTTATTCTATTATTGAATTTTTCAGTACTTACGTAATTTCAAAAGAATTAATAAATGAAAATATTGAATTTTTAAATTATTCTAGTGATTTATTTATTCAATATGTTGAAGATTATTCTATTCCATGTAAAATTATTTTCTTATTAAAAAACTGTATTGAAATATATAAATTAGTTTCAAATAATAAATCTAAATTTGATGAATATATAAAAGAAATAAAAGATGAAATTGATTCTTTGAAATTGAATAATGAAGAAGGAATTGAAAAGCTAAAGAATAATTTGGAAAAAGAATTAGAAATATTAAAATCTCTTAATATTGAAATTGATATAATTATATCATTATATATTTCAAAGTATTCACAAATTGATAATATTTCATATAGGAAATTTTTAATTCAAAAGGTTATTGAAAATGATGATTTATTAAAAAATTCACAAAGACTTTTCTTGAGAATTTTTAAAAATAAATCATCTGAAATTAATTTAAATGTATTAAATGAAAATGAAAAAGAATATTTTATTTTTAATGAAAAATATAATGATGAAGAAATAATGAACTTTTTAGATGATTCAATTAAATATAAAGAAGAAGAATCATCAAATATTGAAAAAAGAAAAGTCTTAATTCAAATTCTTTTATATATTTTCCAAATAAAAATAGATATAATGGAAATAGATTTAGAAAAATATTCTGGTATTATTCAATTTATTGATACAAATATTTTTAACAATGAAAATAATAATTCAAAAATAATTTATCCTAATTTAACAATAATTTTCTCATCTGCTTTTTTACAAATTTATATACATAAACTATTTGGAAATATATTAAATGGACAAAATATTGATAACAGAATTAATGAATCATTAATTAATCTTCAAAATATAAAGGAATTTATAGATCTTTTAATGAAAAAAATATTGTATTATAATTATTTCAATAAAGATGAAAATAAATTAAAAGTAGAATTAGAAAATGATAAATTTACTCATTTTTTCAAAGATAAAAATTTAGATTTATTAGAAAAGTTTGATATTGAAAAAGGAAAGGAAAAATATTATCCAATTATATTTATGCCAACATTTGTAACTATTAAAGATATAGAAAACCAAATATTAAAACAAAAAGATAATATTCAAGATAATTATCCAATATTATCAATATTTATGAAATATAATAATGAAGATAATAAAAAGAAATCATTTTATCATAAATTAAAAAATATTGTAAAATTGAATAATTTTGAAAATTCATTATTAAATTATTATAATTTTATAGATCCTGTAGATAGGAATAAAGCAAGTAAAACATTATTACAACAAGAAATTGGGATTTTAAATCAAAAAATATATATAGAAGATAATTATAATCAATTTGTAAAAATTTGGAATAAAGAATTTATAAATG
>JAJMZS010003041.1:0-59205 GCA_023807205.1 Isotricha prostoma
AATAAAGAAAATACAAATTCAAATGAAAATAAAGAAAATACAAATTCAAATGAAAATAAAGAAAATACAAATACAAATGAAAATATAGAAAATACAAAACCAAATACACATGAAAATATTCAAACAAAAGAACAAGAACAAATAAAACAAAATAGAAGTAATGTAAGAAGATTTTTTGGAAGTTTTCAAAATCTTTGTATGTTTAGTTTTATTAGTATAATTATATATTTAATGTATACTAATGGTAATAATAATGAACAAAATAGAACAGATGAAATTAATACTGATTCTAAAATTAAAACTGATAAAGATGGTTATGCTTTATTAGATGATGATCCTGAATATTTTGAAAATATTTAAAATGAAATATAATATTTAATTTTATAATTAAAATTATATATAAATTCACAACAAAAAAAATTATTTATTTTTTTGGTTTTAATTTTGATATTTTTATTCGTATTTTATATTCATCTTTATGATTTCTATGACTTAACATATATTCTAAATTTGCTGTTGTTCCTTTATAAATCAATTTTTTATTATTTTTTGGATTATTATTATTATTAATTTTATCTTCATCATCTGAATAATTTCCAAATAAAATATCTGCTTCATCCAACATTTTATTTCTTTGATATTTATTTCTTTTGGTTACATTAATTTCAATTTCTAATGAATTTATTTTTTCTTTTATATTATTTTCTTCATCACTATCATCATCAAAACTTATATCATCTAAATTTAAAAATTCATAATCATTTTCATTATGATTATTTAATTCTTCTTTATTTTCTTTTATTTCATTTGATTTCATATATAAATATTTTTTAAATACAAAAAAATAACTAATTTAATAATATAATTAAAATATATACATATATATATATATATATAAGTAAAATAAACCTTTTTTATATTATACAGAAATACCATTTCCAAATAAAGCAGAAAAAATAAGTTGATTATCGATTGAATTTCTTTTATTTCTTTCTTCTTTTAAGTTATTTTTAAAATTCTTTAATTCTTTTTCTTTTAATTCTTTTAATTCATGTTCTTTTCGAATAATTTCACTATTTAAAAAAACAATATCATCAAAATAAATTCTAAACTTTTGATTTTTATTAAAAAATTCAGCAAGTGAACCAGGTAAAAAATATAATTCATTAACTTCTTTTTTTTCATTTAAATTTTCTTCTTCTTCATCTTCTTTATAAATATTTAAAATATCTTTTTTTAATTTTTCAGAAATTTCATTTATGTATTTTTCTTCTTTAGTTTCATTTAAACAAATATTAATAACATTTTCATATTGTTTTGCAATTTCTTCAATAAATTCTGTAAAATCTCCTCCACTTTTTCTTATAGATTGTCTTTTTTCAATTAATTTTTTTTTCTCTTTTTCTTTATTTATTTTTTCTTGTTTTATAAAATCTTCTCTAAAACTTTTTTGTTTTTCTTTTAAAATTTGAAATAATTTAATTAATTCATTAATATCATATTGTTTATATGAAATAGTTAATAAATAATCTATTTGTAAATCATTTAAAAAAATTGGAAAATGTGATTTTTCAATAAATGATTTTAAAGATATTAGTTGTACAATTACCCAAACTAAACCATTTCTTCTTACATCTATTCCATGTTTTAATATATCAAAATAATATTGTCTCATTGCTTGAATTCTTTGATTTAATCTCATTTTTCCTCTTTTTATTTCTTCTTTCATTTGATTTATTTCTTTATTTATTTCTTCAATATTAAATTCTACTTCATCTCTTTCATTATCTAATTCTTCAAAATTTTCTTCTATATTTTGTTTTAATTCTTTTTGTTTAATTATTGCTTCATTTCTTTTTAATAATTGTTCTTTTCTCATTGATAAATTTTTTCCTTTATCATTTTTCTTTCTTGGAGTAACAATAGTATTATTATTATCAATTAACAAATCATTTTTTATTTCTTCCATTTTTTCATCAAATTCTTCTTTTAATTTAATTTTCTTTTTATGAATTTCATTAATTTTCAAAGACTCATCATATAATTGAACAATTAATTTTTTTTTCTCAATTTTAGCATCATAAATTCCTTGTGCAATATTAGCTAAATCATTTTTTAAAATATCCTCAACTTTAATTTTTTCTTTAATAGCTTCTCTATAATAATCAATTTGATTTTCTCTTTTTTTTCTTAAAATTTCATCTTTTTCATGATTAAAATTTCCTTTTTCAAAAACATCAAAATTAAATTCTTCTTTTTGAATATTCAAACTTTGCATAAAAATAGCATTTTGATTTTGATCAATTTTATTAAAAAAATCTTTTAAATAATTATTTCTTGAAATAATTTTTAATTTTTGAGGATCATTTTTAATATCTAATAACCATCTCATATTACCTTGTCCTAAACTACTTAAAATATGTCTCATTGTACCATGAGTTTGATATCTTCTTATTCCTTTATATGCATGTCTCATATCCCAAGAATCTAATTTTTTAATTTCATTTATCATTTGAATTGAATTTTGATATTTTTCTATTTTATTTGGTTCTTCTTCTATTAAATCTTTATTTTTGTTTTTTATTTTATTTATTTTATTTTTTTTTTCCTTTTCTATTATTTTATCAAATGAAAATGCTTTTTTGGCTTTTGTATTTTCTTTTGAATTTTCTTGCATTATTTTATTTCGTGATTGATTTTTTTTCTTTTTTTTATCTTCTGTTTGTACTGTAGTTTTAAATAAATTAATATTTGGGTCACTGAAAACTTTTGGTAATTCTATTAATCCTTCATCTACTCCTAAAATTCTACTTTTATATTTTATTTTCTTTTCAAAATTTTCCCCAATTAATTCTATGTTATATGAATTTATTATTTGCTTTGGATTTTTTTTAAAATTTGGTGTATTATATTGTATGTTAAATATGTCTTTTGTTTCTTGATAATTATTGTATTTTCCATTCATGAAATTAGGGTCTTTCATTTTCTTTAATAGTTTATTATAGTCGTATAATGCTTCTTTATTTTTTATGATATATTTCTTTGAATCATTTTCACCTAATTTTAATAATATTTTTTTTTTATTCTTTTTATTTTCATCTTTATTATTTGAATAAAAAGTTGATGACGATGATGAAAATTGCATTTATTAATAATAAATTATAAAAAAATAAACAAATAATTAAAAATTAAATTAAATTTCATATAATTATATAAAAAAATAAAAATTTAACACAAAAAATAAATTAATAATATTGAAAAAAAAATATAATATCAAATTCAAATAAAAAAAATTATAGAGAAAAAAACCATAAACCCAAAAAAAAATTAAAAAATGCAATTAAAACTATCAAACAAAACAAAAGGAATTTTCGTAATAATCGGAGGTATCCTAATGCACATAATAAGTGGAACAGTTCACGTATGGTCAAGTTTAAATGTATACCTAATATCTTACCTTCGAGAATTTGATTCAAGTTTAACATTATCAAAAGGTTTTTTTTTAGGTCCATTCGGAGTATTTGCAATAAGTTTATCAATGTCACTTGGTGGTTATTTAGAAAGAAATTATGGTCCAAGACAAGTTACAATTTTAGGTACTTCATTTATAATATTAGGACATTTAATTATTTACTTTTCAAAAAATATTTTTTTAGATTATTTTGCTATGCTTATTAGTGGAATGGGTGTTGGATGTAATTATTTAATTCCTATGAGATTAGGATTTAAATACTTTCCTAATAATCGAGGTTTTGTTGTTGGATGTGTTCAAATTGGTTTAGCTTTTACTGCTACTTTTTTAAATATTATTGCTGAAATTGTTATTAATCCTAATGGTGTTAATCCTACTATTAAAGATAAAGAAGATGTTTATTTTACTTATGATGAAGCTTTGGGAATTAAAAGATATTTAAAATTCTTTTTCCCTACTACTATTTTTTTAGCTTTTTGTACTGTTATTTTATTTTTCCCTTATTATCCTGAAGAAAATAATAATAAAAAAGAAGAAAAATTAATTCCTGTTGATAATGATGATAATAATGAAAATAATAATAATGAAAATAATATTATTATAAATAAAAAAACAATTGAAAATGAAGATAATATTTTATCAGTTGGAAAAGCTTTAAGAACATGGACATTTTGGAGTTTATTTTTAATGGGTTTATTTTCAAATAGTAAGAATATTATATTATTTAAATATTATTAGTTTATCCACCTTTAGTTTCAAATACATTTAGAGCTTATGGTCAAAATAATGGTTTATCAACTAATTTATTAAAATATTTAGCAAGTGGATTTAGTGGAACTAATAGTTTTGGAAGACCACTTTGGGGATTTTTATTTGATATTATTGGGTTTAAAATTATATTATTACCTGGAAATATTATTTTATTAATTTTATCTATTTTCTTTTATTATACTGTTGAAAAAAAATTTTTATTTGGGACTTTTATTGTTATTACTGGATTTATTATGGGTAGTTTTTATTCTATTTTTCCTGCTTATACTTCAAAAAAATTTGGAATTAAATTATCTTCTGAAATTTATGGTTTAGTTTTTATTGCTTTTGGTATTGCAAATTTATTAGGACCTACTTTTTTCTTTATTATTAAAAGGTATTTAAAAGTTACTTCTTTTGTTCCTTTTCATTATGCTTATTTAATTGGAGGTTGTTGTCAATTGGTTTCTTTTATTATTTGTTTTTTTGCTCCTAAAGTAGATGAAAAGATCATTCCTTAAATTATGTAAGTTTTTTTTATTATTTTTTTATTGGTAAAATATATTATTATGAATAATAAAGTTAGTTTAAAAATAAAATAATTATTATTTAAATGAGTTAATAAAATTAAATTTTTTTTAGTTTTTTTTTCAATTACAACTATTATTAACAATTTTAAAATAATAATGTGATTTTTTAAAAAAAACATTAAAAAATTTAATATAAATAACTTAAATTTAAAAAATATATATACTATAATATGAAAGTCATAGTAAAAAATCTTAAAAAAGTGACCTATGAAACAAATATAAATGATGACTCATTAACAATACTTCAATTTAAAGAAGAAATTCAAAAGCAACATGGATTTGAATCAAGTAATCTAAAATTACTAAAAGATGGAATAATATTAGATAATTCAAAAACATTAAAAGATTATAATATAATAGAAGATTCAATAATAACTATGATGATAACAAAAGCAAAAATATCAAATAAAGATAAAAAAGAAATAACATCAGAAAATAATAATGACGAAAAAAAAAATGAAACAGAAGAAAAAAAAATAGAAGAAATAAAGAAAAAACCAAAAAAAGATTATTCAAATCAAATAAATCAATTAATTGAAATGGGATTTATAAAAAGTGAAGTAGAAATTGCAATAAAAGCAGCAAAAGGAAATATAGATAAAGCAATAGATTATTTATATAAAGGAGTAAAAAATATTAAATTTAAAGAAGAAAGTGAAGATGAAGAAGAAAATAAAAAAGAATGTGATTTAAAAATATTAGATAATAAAACTGATGTTGAAATTGCAGCTTCAGTTGTTAAAATATTAGTTCATTCTAAAAAATATACAATTAATCAAGTTTTAAATTTAATTCAAAGAAATGATTCTGATTTATATAAAAGAATAAAAGACAAAGAAAAATATTTTATTGAATTAATAAATAATCCAATTTCTGAAGAAGATACTAATATTTATAATGCTTATTCTAAAAAAACAGGATGGGATAATTTACAAAAAAAAACTACTAAAAGTAATAAAATTAAGTTAACTAAAAATGAATATGATGCAGTAAAAAGATTAAAAAATTTAGCAAATGTTTCTGATTATCAAGCATATGAGGCTTATATTATTTGTGATAAAAATGAAAATTTAGCTGCAAATTATCTTTTAGAAAATATTATTGGAGGACAAAATAATAATAATAATAATAGAGATAGTAATTTTGTTATTGAAGAAAAAAAAGATGAAAATCAAAAAAAAAATGATAATGAAAAAAAGTGATTTATAATAGATTTTTTATTAATATTATTAAATTAAATTTATTTTAGTTTTAAAACAATCATATTACATATTATATACAATTTTTGTATTGCTTTCTATTATATTTTTTTTTTATTAGAAATTAAATCTTTTTTTGTTATTTTTTTATGAATTTATATTATTCTTTTATTTTAGAAATTATAAATTTTATTGTTTTCTTCATTAAAAAATTTAATTTATGAAAAATATTGAAAAATATCTTTGTTTTGATTTTTTCTCCTTTTATTTTTTGTAAACAAAATATAATTTCAATAGCTTTAGATAAACAATTTTTTTTCACTAAATATATATCAATTGAAATTTCATATAATTTACTTTTAATATTAAATATACATAACATTTTATTGTTTACATTTAAACTATTATTAATTGATTTTATTTTTGATTTTAAAGATTGCTTTGGATAAGATTCAAAAAAATTTCCATTGAATTTAAATTTAATTAAAGTATTAAAATTCCCATTATTTTTAATAGATAGAATAACATCATATAAAGATTCAATTAAAATTTCATATGGAAATTCAATTATAATCTCTTCAAATTGATTATTAATTAATGAAAAAAATTTTTGGAATTTTTCGAAAGAAATATTAATATTATAATCAAAAGAGATATTTATGACTTGCAATAATTTATGATTATTTTTAGATAATAAAATTATTAATTCATCTAAATCTTTTTCAGATGTTTGAAACAAGTTTAATTGTTTTAGATCTAAAGGTAAATCAATAAATGAAAGAATTGAAGAAATGTTATTTATTTCTAAATAAAGATTTGTTAAACCCAAATTACTTAAATTTATTTTTTGTGAATTATTATATTTAAATAATAATTTTTGAATTAAAGCAATTTTTAAATTATTTGGATTATTAACAATCAAATGTAAATAATTTAACTTTTTTTTTTCTATTCTTTGTAATGATAATAAGAAATTAAAAATAAAACAACTGATTGAAGAATTATAATTATCAAATTCATCTATTTCATAATAATAATATGTAGAAAAATTAATATATATTGAATTTAATGCTTGATGATTAATTTTAGTTTCTAAAATAATATAAAGAAATTCTAAATTAGTTTGAAAACTTTCAAAAAGTTTATTTAATACTGATTTCTTATTTAATTTAATATTAGGATCATATAAATACAATTTTTCTCCTTGGCCATAATATAGATAAAAATTTTGATTTATTAATAATTTATGTAATGAAATATGAGTATCAGGAAATAAACTAAGTTTTAAATATGATAATTTTTTAGTATTTAAAATTGATAAATTAATTTTTTCAAATAATAAAGGGTCTAAAGAATTAAAATTTAATTCTAATTGAAGAAAATTATGTTCTTTATTTAATATTATCATTTTATCAAAATAAATAATAGAATTATTTAATTCCTTTGAATAATTAAAAATACATAAATTTTTATCTGCAACAATAGAAATATTTAAATTTCCATCATTATTAATACTTTTTTCTATTTTTACAAAATTATCTTGAGATATATCAGAATATGAAAATAATTCTTTTGAAAATATATTTTGTAATTCTAATAAATATGAATCATACATTTTAATTTTACCTCTAAAGATATGATTACATGTATAAAATATATTTAATATAATAAAATTAGAAATAAATAAATCTTTATAATTTTCAGCTAAATTATTTATTGTATTTTCATTAAAATTATCTTTATAAGAAAAAAATTTTTCATTTATTGGAATTATATTTAAATCAATTTCAATAGAACTAACATATGGAAATAAAGAATTAAAAAAAAATGAAAATAACATTATATCATTAAGTCTAATATCATTTCTATATGAATTTAACATATCCATTTTAAAATTATCTTTATTATAAATATTAACTATAATAGTTTGTATACAATTAAAATTCTCTAAAATATTTTCAATATTTTCTCCCATAATTGAAAAATTTTTATTAATTTTTGGTACAATTCCTAAATAAGCAAATTTATATAATTTTTCTTCAAATTCTTTATTATGTTTTATTTCTCCTATTATACTTTTTATTACAGTTAAAATATAATTAATTGATTTTCTATTTAAAATTAAAACATTTCCATCTATAATTAATGGTTCAGAATAAAGAAATGGTGCTTCTTTTGAGTTTTCTATTAAATTTTCATAAACTTTTAAAAAATTTGATTGATTTATTTCAAAAGGTATAAATTTAAAAGAAGATAATTGTCTAGTAAAAGATTTTTCTTTTCCAAAATTTGCTATTTGAATATTTGCTATTTGTATAAAAATATTATTTTTATCTTCTTTATTTTTTTTAATTATTTTTGATGTAATATGGTCATAATGAAGAAAATATTCTTCTTCATTCATCAAATTATTTATTTTTAAAAGTATTTTTTTATTATATTATTTTTATTGTTAATATAGTTAAAAATAAAAAATGGATTTAAGATTTTTAGATGAAATAAAATATAATAGTTCAAAAACTTATATAGGATATGCACAAACGACAGGATTATATTTTGTTATTTTTTTTGGAGTAATAAGTTTAATAGTGAATATAATTTTTATAATAAATTTTATTATGACATTAAAGCAAAATAAAAAAAATAAATCATCATCATTAGAAAAACTAATGTTAATTTTATCAATTATTGAATGTTTAATATCATTATGTTGGATATTTACAGCAAAAAATTTTCCAACAAATTATGATATTATCGATGATGTAATAGGTAAAAATTTAAAAGAAAGAATTATAAATAGTAGATGTTGCAATTTAGGTTTTTTTACTACTTTTTTATATAATTTTGATTGGTTATTATTATCATTTGTGATTTTACATATTAAAGATATTATTTTAAATCCAGTTGAAAGTGTTTTAAAATCAGATAAAACAATAAAAAAATATTTTTTATCTTGTTTAATTTTTGGTTTATTTATAGGGATAATTTGTTATTTATTAGATATATATGGAAGAAGTCCAATGATAACTTGTAATATTCAATTAACATATTTAAGTGATAGATATGGACAAGGTACATTCAAAGAAAAAGCAATTGTTTCATTTATGATTGTTCCTTTAATCCCTCTTTTTTTAGGAATTTATGGAGTTATTAATATTTTAAGAAGTGATGAATATAAAAATGATAATGATATAAAAACTTTCTTTAAAAATTATTTAATATATATTGGAACTTATATTATTTCATCTTTTATCTATTGTTTATTATATATTATTGATTATTTAATAAAAGTTAAATATGATGAAAATTTAAAATGGGTATTTACTATAGGAACAATGTTTATTTGTTCAACACCATCAATAATAGGAATAATAAGATTAATTCAAACAAAATCATATAAGAGAATTAAAATAAAATGTTTTAAAGAAACAACAATAGATAGAAATTCTCTAAATTCAACCACTTTATTAGAATTTAGAAATTTTGAAAATTCTTCTGTCAATAATTTTATTTCTAATATTTACATATCTATTTGTTCAATTTTTTCATTAACAAAAAAAATTAATAAAGTAGGAAATTTATTTGATATAAATCATAAAAATTCTATTGCCACTTCAACTTATATTATTACAAATTCTAATATAACTGATGAAAGATTAGTTGATGATTTAGATTTAATTAATAAAGATAAATTTGAAATTTCTTGTGTTGAATTCGCACCTAAAATTTTTAGTTATTTAAGAAATGAAGATAATTTAAATGAAGATACTTTCATTAATTCATTTCTTCCTTCTAAAAATATAAAAGAAGCTATTAAAGAAAGTGAAGCAAAAGGAGGAAATTTTTTTTTAAATTCATATGATAAAAGATTTATTTTAAAAACTTTAAATTATCAAGAAGTTGAATTAATTAGGAATTTACTTCTTGAAAAATTAGCTGGTCATTTTTCAAGAAATAAAGATTCTTTATTAGTTAGATTTTATGGAATGTTTAAAATAATTACTAAATCTGGTGTTTTTAAACAAAATGAAATATTTTTTATTATTATGAAAAATGTTTATGGAATTTTTGAAAATAATTACTTATTAAAATTTGATATGAAAGGAAGTGAATTAAATAGAGAAGTTTTTTTTGCTAAAAATGCAGATGTAAAAAAGCTAGTTTTAAAAGATACTAATTTTTTAAATATGGAACACGTACTTTTATTAAATAATGATAATTTAATTAAATTAAGGGAAATTACCAGAAATGATAGTACTTTTCTTTTAAATAATGGAATAATGGATTATTCATTATTTGTTATTAAATTAAAAATGAATAATGATGAAATGAAATTATTATTTGAAAATAAAGAAAAATTAATTGATAATCACTATAATTTAGATAGTTATACACTTAATGTTAAAAGTTCTATAGAAAAGAATGATTGTAATTATCAAAATATTAATTTTCCTTTTAATTTTATTACTCCTCTTAAAAAATATTTATTTCCTTCTTTAGATTCAAAATATTTTTATATTATTTGTATTATTGATTATTTTCAATTATATAGTTTTCAAAAATTTTTAGAAACACAAATAAAAAAAATGAAAGTCACAAAGAATAAAATTTCAAGTGTTCCTCCCAATGAATATAAAGAAAGATTTGATTTTTTCATTCAAAAAATAACATCTCCTGAACAAATTGAAAAAGAATTAAGAAATTTAAATTTAATTAAATCATAGTTAAAAAATATTATTATAACTAAATCTTGAATTTTATATTATTTATATTGTAAAAGGTAATAGAATTTTTTTATTAAAAATAATGTTATAATAAATTAATTGTTTTATTTGATTTTTTCAATTGTTATTTGTTCTTTTTTTAAAATAATTGGAATTTTTAATTGAAGATCTTTAATTCTTAATGAATTAATATTAAATTTTAGTTTATTTGTTTTTTCAATATTTGAATCTGTTTTAATTGGAAATTTAATATTTTTAAGAATCATTATCTCCTTTTCATGAATATTATTAGAATTTCCTTTTCTAATTGATTTGATATTATTTCCAGTTAATTTTTTTTTCTTATTATATTTAGGTGATAAAGGAGGAGGAGAAAAAAATTTAAAATTATTTGCATTTGTTGTTTTTAATGATAATACAAATTTATTTTTTGGATTATAGTATTTTTTTTCATTACTATCTGATAATAATATTAATTTTTTTTTTTCATTATTGAAATTAATCATTTTTTTTCCATTTAACTTTTCTTTTGCTAAAATATTTTTCCAATTATCAAATAATTTTAAATTCCTTTTTTTCCTTAATTCATGATTATTTAAAAAAACATTATTATCATTTTTAGAATAAAATTTTGTAAAGAAATCATTATTATTAAAATTCCTCGTTTTTATATTATGAATTTTATTATGTTTTTGTTTAATATTTTTAAAAATTTTTGTATCATTATTAACTTGTATATTATGAATTTCAGTAAATAAATTATAATTTTTATCCGAAGAATGATCTTCATTTCTATTAGTTGTTTTAACAGGAAGATACAAATCTAAATTTTCATTTTTGAAAAATTTATCTTTTCCATTTTTATTACCAGAAATAATAAAATCACTATTAATTCTATTAAAATCTTTTTCATCACTAAAATCATTTTTATTAATAAACTTCTTATTAAAAATTTCTTTACCCAATAAATAAAATTTATGTTTTTTAATATCTTCAATTTTAATTCTTTTATGAGGATTTACTTCTAAAATTTTATGTAAAATATCAATACTTAACTCAGATAAAAAATCAGGAATTTCTAAATTACATTCTAAAATTTTTTGAAATAAAATATTATTATCATCATCTTCAAAAGGTAAATAACCACATAACATTGCATATAAAATAATACCAATTGCCCAAATATCAATATCAAAACCATTATATTTATTACCACTTACCATTTCAGGTGAAGCATAACAAGGACTTCCACAAGGAGTAATTAATAATTTTTTTCCATTAAAATAATTTGATAAACCAAAATCAATAATTTTTAAAATATTATCTCCTTTTAATAATAAATTTTCTGGTTTTAAATCTCTATGAACTATTCCTTTTGAATGAATATATTCTAATGCATTTATTATTTGATAAAAAAAATATGCTGCTTCTTCTTCTTTTAATCTTTCTTTTTTTACTATGTAATCAAATAATTCTCCTCCTTCACAATAATCCATTATTATAAAGTAATATTCATTATTTTCAAAAACATCATATACTTTTACGATGTTTTCATGATTTAATTGTTTTATTATTTTCATTTCACGAAATATTCTTTCTAAATCATCTTTTTCTATTATTTTTGATTTTTCTAATATTTTTATTGCTACTTTTTCTTTTGTTATTTTATTTATTCCTAGTTTTACTTTACTAAATGTTCCCTCACCTATTACTTGTTTTATTTTATAGTTTCCAATTGTTTCATTTGTTGTCTCTAAAGTGGTTTTTGATTTTCGCATTTTTTATCTTAATTTAAAATTATTGGTTTATTTAGTTTTTTGGGTTTTTAAATTTTAATTATTATTATTATTTTTATTATAATTATATTGTTTAAATAAATTCTAAGATTTATTTTTTATTTTATGTTTTTTAATGTTAAATAATAATAAAAAATTTTATTAAATATATAGACCTTATTTATTAAATAATTAAAAATGGAGGAGTTTTTTAAAGAAAATAATAATGATTCAATATTTAATTTGAATAATTATAATTCATTTGAAATTGATAATATCAATGATATTTATATGAATTTAAATAATTCATTTCTATCTGATTATTCAGATGATTTATTTAAAGTTAATTCAAATTTTAAGATTAATATAATTGTTTATAAAGATACTGAATCTTTTATACATAAAATACAAGAACAATTAAAACCACTTTATTTTAAATATAATTTTGATGAGCTTTTAAATAAACTTTCTTCTAATTTTAATACTTTTTCTGATTCAAATAATCTTACTTTTTTCTATTTGATAGAGAAAATAAAATTTTTTATAATGATTAAAGAAGGAAAAATTGAGGAAGCAACTTCACATTATAATAATGTTCTTTTAAATTTAATAAAAGTTGTAAAGCCTAATAATTGGGTTTATAAAAATAAATATTTTGAAAAACTGATAAAAAAATCAAATTTATTTCATCAAATTGATATTTTAAATAAATATTTTGATAAATTTTTATATGAAATTGATAAAGTGATTAGAAATTATTTAGAAAATAAAGAAAAATTAAATAATTCTTCAATAATTAAAAAAAATAATATTGATTTAAATAATATAAATAATAATAGTATTGAAAATTTAAGTACTCAAGATGAATTTTCTGATTTTGAAGATGAATTTAAACCAAAAATAATTGAAGAAAATATTGAAAACTATGATATTCAAAAAAATAAAAAAAACTTTGAAACAAAAGAAGAAATAAACACAAATAAAATAATTAAAAAAAATAAAAAAAAAGATAATAAACCACAAATTATATTTAATCAAATTCCTTTTTTATCTTCATTTAAACCAACTTATGTAAAAAGGGAATTATTAGATAAAACTATAATAAGACAATTTAGAAAATATTTTATTGAATCAAGTCATAAAAAAAATTATGGATTAATAAAACAACCAAGCGATAATTCATTTTTAATATTATTTAAAAATCAAAATATTCTTCCTCCAGTTAATTATGTTAATGGAAATACTGGAGAAGTTGTCATATTTAAATCTTTTAATACTAAATTTTTATTGTGGTTATTTAGTAAAGAAGGAATTAAAGAAATTTACTTTAATTTCTTAAGAGATGAAGGAAATGATTTAATTAATGAAATATCAAGATATTATGATGTAAATGATAATGAAAAAGAAAAATTAAATTATTATATAAACAATTTACCCAATATTTTTAATATTAATTATGTTAATTCAGTAACTAATGGTGAATATTTTAACCATATTTATAGGAAAAATAAAATTAATATTAGGAAAAAAGATTATGAAGAAATAAATACTAAAAAAAATAAAAAACAAATTGAAAGATCAAGGGATAATATTTCTGAGAGTGAATTAAATGATAAATCTATTATTTCAGATGAATAGTTAATTTTAATATATATTTTTTATATAATTACAAAATAATTATTAATTAATATGTTTGTTGATTTATTCAAATAAAATTAAATTATATACAATTTATAATTTACTGCAAGACAATTAAAAAGAAAATTAAAAGTTTTAATGCAAAAAATTTTTTTAATTATATTATATCAAATTCATAAATAATTAATAACTTATTTTAAATGAATCTGTGTGAAAACAAATTCATGAAGCTAGTATTATATATAAAATAAAAATAATAATAACCTTAATATTTAAAATCTGTAGCTAAATTTTACTTTTATACATAATCAAAATTTATATAATATTTATAAATTGATTATGTTTCTTCTTAATTAGAATGAAACTACATGATTAAACTCTTAATTATAGTTAATATTTTATTATAATATTAACAAGATTTAAATTGATTTATACTTCCTTTACATTTCTTCTTTTTTTTTCAACAACTAAGATTAATTTTTTGTATCTAAATATAGATTTCCCTAAAAATTTTTTTACTTTATTTTTCCAATTTTTTTTAAGCATTGTCCTAGAAAAAGAAAAATTTTGATGTACATCATAAGATGCTTTGTCCGACATAATTAAATTTATATTATCATAATTTAAATAACTTGAATTATTTTGTCCCATTAGAGAATAATTCAATAAGTAATTATTTCTATAATTTACATCAATTGGTATTGTAAAAATATTTTTATTTTGAGGAAAAGAAAAATATGAGATATCTTCCATAAAATTGATAAATTGATTTTCAATTATAATATTTTGTAAAGTAAAACATATTTAACAGTTGAAGAGAATTTTATTATTTATAAAATTGTTGGTGATAAAATCTTCAAAAAAAGATATTGTATATTTAAAAATAATATATTAAAACATTATTTTTAAAAATGAAAAAGAAATTTTGAATTTTTTAGGAATGATTATTTGAATATATAGTTTTATTTTTATTTAATTATTGATTAATTAAAAGTATCATTTTTTATTGTGAGTTTTTTATGTTTTATTATTTATTTACAATTATTATTCAATTTAAATGAGGGGTTTATTTTTAAAAATAATAAAAATTTTATAACTAATTTTGAATTGAAAGACTCCATTATTATTATAAATAATAAAAAATTTAAAATTAATTTATTGAATTAAGTTTTGAATATTTTTATATTAATAATAAAATAAAAAATTTTAATTAAAAATATTCTATATTAAGTTTATTGTTTTATATAATTTTTTTATTTAGGAATTTATTTTTTTTAATATTGAATCATAATAAACAAAAGTTTTTCTTGATATTGAAGGATTAAAATTTAATTTCATAAAATATATTTTTTTATTAATTGGTGAATTAATTATTTTTTTCATATTTTCACTTTCTAAAGAATAATCATTAAATTGTAATTTAAATAAATCATAATTATTTTCTATATTAATATTTTCCAAATTAACTCCATTTTCATATTCATTTAATATTGAAAATAATTTATTTGAATATTTTTCAATTTTTTTAGATTCCACGTCTTTAAAAGATATATATTCATAATTATAATATAAATCACTATTATAATAATTAATTTTATTTTTTTCATTAAATTGTTCTTCTAATAATAAAATATTTTGTTTAAAATCACCATCATTATTTTTAATTTTTTCTATTTTATTTTTTAACAAATATCCCATTGATTCCATATCATATTTACATTTATGTGAAAGTTTATAAATAATTTCGTATATTTTACTTAAATATTTTTTTTCTGTATTCTCACTCTTAATTTTGTCTTTAATAAATAAAAAGATTTCATCCATTGAATTAATTTTGTTATTCATTATTTCTTCTAAAAAAAGATATAAATATAATATTAGAAAAAAATGATAAATAAAAAGTTTTTTATTTGACTTAGAAGAAATATTTGAAAAAATTAAGTTATTATTTTTTTTTGAATTATTTAAAATTAATGGTTGACTATTTGTCAATATTATAATTGGAATTTTGGATTTGGAAATTTTATTAAGTATATTAACCATATATTTCTTATCTTCTTCAAAGGAAAAAGAATCTGAAATTAAGATTAAAGTCTTTTGAATATTACAAAATTTATATACATTATTTTGAATGATTTTAAAAATTGAATTTTCTTCTGTATTTAATAAAAAATATTTTGTAATATTTTTCATAAATTTTTCAGGCTCATTTTTTTTATTTTTTTTATTAGTATCTTTCTTGTTTATTATGATAGAATTATTTTTTATTAATTTTTTATCATAAGTAGAATTAGTAGAAGGTGAATCAATATCATTTATATTATCTTCTTTAACTTTTGTTAATGAATGAAAATTATTATTATATTTTGTGATTTCTTTCCATTTTTCAATATAATTATTTAAAATTGATTCAAGAAGAAACATTCTATTATTTAATTCATCAGGAATAAAACTAATACATTGTGATTGAGTTGCTTCATATATTTTATTTAATTTTAAATACTTTGTTAAATCTGTTTCATCAATTCTAATAATATTATAATTTAATAATGAACATATTATTTCTACTTTTCTTAAATAATTAAAATAATCCTGTTTTGTATATATATAAAGTGCTTTTTCATAATCATAATTTTTAATATATTTTTCAATTGGAATATAAATTTCGGACCAAAAATTTAAACATTCTTCTTTATTACAAGGAAAAAAATTAAAAAATAAATTTTTTGTTCCATCATAACCGTTAAATAAAAATAATTCTTTGAAATTATGATAATTTTCACTAATTTGAAGTGAATTAGGAATATAAACAAATTCTTTATTTGAATGTAATAATAATTTTGTTAATAGAATATTTTTGTCTATTTTATTTAAATCATCTATTAAATAATTTTTTTGAACTAAAAAGAATGAATCTATTTTTTCAAAAATTAAATCAAATAAACAATTAATTTGTTCAATATGATTATCAGTAAATAAAATAGATTTTGATGCTATTGATAAATATTTATTTAAAATATTTGTATATTCTTTTCCTATTCTTGGTTTTGATGGATTAAGTATTATTTCATATTGTGAAAAATTATGATTTAATTTATTTTCTTCTTCTGATAATTTGTTATTTGTTTCTTTTTTATCAGTTGAAAAGGAAAAATAATTTGTTAAGGTATTTTTTATTTTTGTCATTTTTCTACTTGTATTTAAATTTTTTATTGCTTTTTTTGAAGGAAATTTTTTCAGTTTTTTTATACATTTTTTTTTCATTTATTATTTTCCAAAAATAAAAAACTATTATCATATTTCAATTATAAATGAATTTTTATATATAATTATAATTTTTCAATTTAAATTAAATTATTATTATCTAATTAAGTAGATTTTATTTGTTGATAAAATTTATTAAATTCAATTATTTTTTTATTTAATTCATCTTTTTCTTTTAAAGAAGATTCCAACTTAAATTTTAAATTTCTATTTTCATTTAAAAATATATTTTTAAAATCATCAAATTCATTTTTACAAGAAGAATATTTTTCTTTATAATAATCAGCTTTTTGTTGAGCAATATTAATATGCATTTTATTATTTTCAATTTCTTTTTTTAAACTATCAATATCATCATCTCCTTTTTTAGACTCATTATTTTTTTCAATGAAATTTTCATTAATATTACTCTTAGAAAAACTAGATTCTTTATTTTTTTGATTAAATTTACTTTCAATATAAGCAACTCCATTCATATTTTTCATTTTTTTTTCATAATCTAAACACAATTGATTAAAATATTTATATCTTTCATTCAAAGCATTTTTCACAAATTCTAATTCTTTAACTTCTTTTAATATAATATTTGAAGAAAATAATAAATCAGCATATCCATTACATAATTCTCTAATAAAAGCAGTTAATTTTTCAACTGGAAATTCATATTTTAAAAACTTATTTAAAAACATTTTAATATCTTCTGCAGTTTGAAAATCAAATTCATATAAAGAATTAATACCAATATCATTATTATTTAAATCTTTAATTAATTGTTCATCATATTCATTTAAATTTTGTTGAATTAAATCTTGAGAAACTATTGTTCCATTTGTACTACTAAAACTACCACCTTTACTATTATTTGAACTCATAATTTTATTAGGTGATTTATTTTCAATTTTTGTTTGTTTATTTCCATAACTAAACATATTAGTTATTCCTGAAAAAATATTATAACCATATCCTTGATTATTTTCTTGTTCATTTATTTGTTCATTTTGATAATTTTGATTTTTTGATTTTAATTTTGAAGGATTAAAACCTAAAGGTATTTTTACATCTTTATTTAGGAAATTTAAACATTTTCCAATTGTGTTTTTTAATTCTAAACCTGGTATTTTATTTATTAAAACATATTCATTTATTAATTGTTCTAATTTCGGTATTTTTACTAAATATGCTTTTTTTATATCATATTTTTTTAATGAGTTTATTTTATCATTTTTCTTTTTTATTATTGATATATAAAAGTTTTTTAAATTTAATATTGAATTTGCAAAGGAATGATTTATTTTTTTATTTGATATTTTAAAGTTACATATATCCTCTATTGATAAATAAGGATATATTGAATTTAATTGATGAGTTTCTAATAAATATATGAATGGAGAATTCATTTGTTTTTTTGAAAAAAATATATTTTTCATTAATTCTTTTTTATTTTTTAAATCAACTTCAATTTTTTCTTCAAATTGCTTTTTTATTTTTGATAATTCATCAATTGTTTTTTGTAATTCAATAATTTGAATTTGTAATTTCGAATTTTCATTTTTTAAATTTTGAAAACTTTTATCTGAATTATTTTTAAAATTATTTAATTCATTTACTGAATTTTTTAAAAATCTAATTTCTTTTAAATATTTTTCATTTTCATTTTTTAATTCATTATTTTGTTTTTTTAAAATTTCATTTTCTTTTATAAATTCAGATTTTTCATTCAAAAAATTTTCTTTATCTTTTTCAAGAATATTAACTTTTTGAACTAATAAACTATAATCATTTTCTTCTGTTTGAATTTCAATTTCATTTTTATCAGATAATTGAGAATCAAGATAAGCAATATTTGAAGAATTTAATTTGGAAATAGCAAATAAAATATTTTGAATTTTATCAAGTGATTTATCTTCTAATCCTATTTTATTTTTTATATCATTTGATATTTTTTTTTGGAGATTTTCTTCTATTTTTAATAAAGTTTTTTCTTTTTGTTTTATTGGAGCATAGAATTTATTATATTTTTCTTGTTTTTTTTCTAGTAAAATTAATTTTTTTGTTGCCTCATCTATTACATCCTTTTCATTTGGAATTTTATCCATTTTTACAATTTAATTTTATTTAAAATATACTTATAAAAAATAATTAAAAAATATTTTTTTAATTATAATTCATTAATAATATCACAATAAATTTTTAAAATAAAATTATAAATAAATTATTAATTATAAAAAAATTATAAGTAAAAGTTTTGTTTTATAAGTTTATTATTGTATATATTTAAATTTATTTATAAGAGTTTTTAAGTCCTATAATTCAATTTAAATTAAAAAATTAGTTTTTAAAAAATACAAAATAAAAAACCTATAAAAACTTTTATTTATAAATTTGAATTATCTTCAAACATTTTACTATAATATTGTTCTTCATTATTCATTTGAATATCAAAATTTTTTAATTTATTTAAAACAGCATTTTCAAATTTATTTTCTTTATTTATTAAATTTTCACTATTTAAAATAGAATTAATGGTTAAATTATTATGTTTTTCTAAAAAAGTATTTAATTGAGTTAAATCTGGAGTATCTTCAATTAAAGGAATAGAAAAACTATCAAAATTATTATTATCATTTAAATTATTTTCACTTTCTTTTTTTTCTTCTTTTTCTTCTTCATTTTCACTATCAGTTTCATTAATTAAATTATTTTTTATAGTAATAGGTTTTTCATTAAAAGTAATATTTTTATGTTTTAAATTTTGGACATGTCCTTCAATATATTTAATAGCATTTTTATGTTCATTTTCATCAGTAAAATATTCTTCATCTCTTTCTTCAATATTTTGAATATTACTTAAATTCATAAAATTTGAACTTGACCTTCCTTTATTACCAAAAGTTTTATTATCTAATAAAGATTCCATTGAAATTCCACTTATTAAAGAAGAATTACTTTGAAAACCTGAATATTTTCTTCTATCTTCTTTTTTATCATCTTTTGTAATATCATCTAAAGTTAAATTTTTTATATATGATATATGAATTGGATTTTGTATTTCTTCAAATGAAGAATATTCATTTATTTTTAATTCATTATAAAAAGAATCATTTTTATTTTTTGATATTCCTTCTTGTATATTACCAAATATTAAAAGAAAACCTATATGAATTATATCTTTAAATGATTTTATAATATCAGTATCTCCATATATAAAATCTCTTTTAATTGAATCTCTTCTTTGACTTATATTATTAATTGTTGTTAAAAAAGAATATTTTGGAAATTTAACTCTATCTTCAATATTAATTAAATATTTTTTTACTTTTTTAAATTCTTTATTTCTATTATATAAAGGTAAATCAATTTTACCAAATTGACCAATATATGAATTATAATAAGCATTTACTTTCATAAAATTTAATGTAATTATCCAAGAATATAAATCTTCAATATTTGAACATGATAAAATATAAATTCTTTTATTTTGAGGAATTTCTTTTTTAATCCATTTAGTAACAGTTAAACTAAAAACATTTTTTCTGTTACCAAATGATTTAGAATCTAATGTTTTTATATTAAACATATCTTTTAATTCAAAAGTTGCTAAAGGAACTTTATCATTTATAAATTCATCTTCATGATAATAATAGCTTATTACTTTTGGTGTCATTACAAAAAATCTATTTTCCCAAGTTATTTTTCCATCACTCTTTTTTTCAAGCATTCCATATTTTATTGCATATGATAATTTTTCTTTTCCAAAAAAAGGTTCAATTTCATCATTTTCCATAATTTTTAATTGAATATCTCTTAGTTTATCACAAATATCTTTTACTAATATAATTTTTAATGCATTCAAATTTATAATATTTGTATTATTATTATTATTTTTTGAATTCTTTTTTTCATTATTATTTTTTGATTTTGTATCTTTTTCTGTTCTTTCTATTTCAAATAAAATTGAGTTTTGTCCTAATTCTAAATGCTTTTTTAATATTATTTTTTCCAATTTATGATTTGGTAAATATGATAATTGATTCTTTTGCATTAATTTAGCAATTTTTAAATGAACTTCACTTTTTTGTTTAATTAACATTTTTTTATATAAAACTTCTCTTATAAATGGACATGAAAATTTGCAAACAACTTTCTTTTTTTTTGGATCTAAATCATATAAAAATTCAATTATTCCTTTTTTTTCAAAAGAAACTAAAATATCATATAAATCAATTAAAGGAATATTATTAAAAGGGATAATAGAATATAAAGTTTGAATATCAAAAAAATTGCCAATAATTGAAGCATGTTTTAAAATAATTATTTCTCTTTCTTTAATAGAATCAATCATTTTACCACAAATTTTTTCTATTCTCATAGGAATATTTAAATCATTATAATTTCTTTCTTCTTCCATATCTTCAAGTTCACTTGTAATTAAAAGTTCCTCTACACAATTTTGAATTAATTTTGAATTAATCAATTGTTCTAATATATCTCTTATAAATAATGGAATTCCACAAAATGATTTATCAATTAAAATATTTATTAATGTTGGATCTACTTTAAATAAAGAATCAATTCTTTCATATAATGAAATTTCTAAAACATAATTTTTAATTAATTCTATTATATCTTCTGGTTCTGTCAAATTTTTCATTGTTATATTACTTACTATTTTTTCATCTTTATTTAATTCAAATTCATCTAATGACATTTCTAATAAAAAATCTTTAGTTTGACCGATTAAATCAGATTCATTTTTTAAAAAAAGAAATTGCTCTTGATATGATAATATTACTATAAATGGTTTTAAATCATTACATGAATCATATAATAAATGTTGTAATAATTGAATTGAGTAAGAATCAATTTTTTCTGTATTTTCAATCACTAATATTAACGGAAGTTTTTTTTTTAAATTTTTATTTATTGTATTTATTTGATCTCTGTAAAATTTTAATAATTCATGAAATAAATTTATTAAAGGAACAACATTATCAATATATGATTTATCAAAAAAAGGAACTTTTTTTTTTATTTTAGATAAAGGTGATCTTTTAATATTAGAAAACATTGAAGAGTTTTGAATAGGTAAAATATCATTTTTATAATTATCTAAATTAAAATGTTTTTTTATTTGAATATCTTGTTTAGTACAATTTAATATTTCTTCAATAGTTTCAATATATTCTAAACATTGACATTGTGAAATTAATTTTGCAAATGAATCACCTTTAATACTATCAAATCTATATAAAGTATTATATGAATTTCCAAATGAACTTTCATTATTTTTATTTAATTTTATAAATTTAAAATTTTTATTTTCTTCAGCAAAAATATTTTTATTTAACCAAATATAAATTTGTCTAAAAATAAAAGCAAAAGCATTAAATGGAATATGATTAAATGATCCATATTGATATGAACATAAAACAAAATTTGGTTTTTCATAATTTGTATTTTGTAAATATGAAAATGCTAAATCATCACTTTTATTATTTTTAAAAAAAAAATTAAATAAACATTTCCTAATAAAAAAACTTTTTCCAGAACCAAAATTTCCTCTAATCATAAAAAACTTTTTTAAACAATTTTCATATACATAATTTAACTTATCTATAAATAATTTTATTTCCTTTTTCCTTCCAGCACACCTAAAAGCAAATTTAAAATTATTTTTATTTTTACAAGTATCATTATTAATAAGAGGTACAGGATTTAAACAATGAGTTCTAATAAAAGGAAATGGATCCTCTATTTTTGGAAAAAATATTTCTTCATTATATTCTGTATTCCACATTTTATTATTTTAAACAATTATTTTAATTTTTTCTTTTTTAAAAAAAATTATAAATTAAATTAAAAATTCAAAATTGAATTTCAAAAAAAAAAATTAAAAAAAAAAATAAAAAAAAAATTTAACTTATTATCCATTAAAATCTAAAAAAAAACTAAATTCCATTTTCCAAAAATCCCAAAAAACCAAATCTAAAAAAAAAAAAATACAAAAAAAAAAAAAAATCAAATAAATTTACTTCATTTTAGGAAATTCAATTTGATCAAAAGGATAATATTCTCTAGAAAAACCATCTTTAGTAATATCTAAAATTCTAATAACTCCTCCACTACTATTATCTCTATACATAGCAAGACTAACACATTTTTTTAAAAATTCCTTAGCTTCTTGTCTAGTCATATTTTTTTTAAAATTAGAATCAACATACCCATAAATATAACCAGAACCACTTCCATTAAGAGCAATATCTTGTTTTAACATAGTACCACCCATTCCAACAGAATAAACACAAGGTCCTTCTAAATTATCAACACCAGCAACAATTAAAGCAGCTGATAAATAATCTTTATATTCATATTGATATTGTTGTAAAATACGAGCTGCTACTTTAACTGGAGGTTTATCATTGTATTCAATTGCAAATTGACTCATATAATTTTTTGTTGTTTGAAGTAAGAATTGTGTGTCTGATGCTGTTCCTGCTTTACATGCAAAAATATTTTTTGTTATTGGCCATATTTTATCTGCTACTCTATTTGCTATAAATGATCCTGATGATGTACGAGAATCTGCTGCTAACATTACACCACTGTCGTATACTAATGCTAAGATTGTTGTTCCTAATGATTTTTCGTAGTATAAGGAAGGATCTTCTATTGATGATTGAGGAGAGTCTTTGAATATTTCTTTAAAAGGGTTTGAATCCATTTTTATTTTTTTATATGGTTTTTTTTAATTTAATTTTAGTTTTTTTTTTTTTTTTTTGGGGTTTGATTATTTTCTGGGAGATTATTATATTTTTTTTATTTTTTTTTTTAATTTATTATTAAAAAGTTTTTTTTTTTTTTTCATTTTTAATTTTTTATTATTTAATTTTCATTTTTTTTGTAATTTATTTATAATATTATATTTTCAAATTTTTTGTTAGTTATGGATAATTACCCTATTAATTTGAAATTAAGCAGAAATATTGATAATACAAAAAAAAATACAATAAATAATACTCATAGGAAATCATTTTCATTATCAACAGTAACAAAATTTTCATCTTTAGATACATATAGAAATACTCATAATTCTAAAAGAAATCAAACAAGAAGAAAAACAAGAATGAACACAAGAATGACATTTGATTCATTTAGAAAAAGTGTTTATTCTCCAACTTTTATATTACCAAAAGAATTTAATTTTTTAGCTCATAATTATGAATATAGAAAAATAATTCCATTATCAAAGAAAATGAATAAAATTCCAATTAAAAAAAAAACTTTTATTAAAAGTTCAAATAAAAATACTATTATATTCACAGACAGAAAAAGATTAAAAAATGAAGCTGAATTTTTAAATTTTAAATTTAAATCATTTCATTCTTTAATAGAAATAACAAATCAAGATTATTATAAAAAAGTTTATAGTTATGATAAAAAAAAAATCAAATCAAAAAATTTAAATATAAGAACATATTTTGATAAACCAAAAACAAAAGAAAAAAATTTAGAAGAAATTAAATCAAAAGTGAAAAATTTTAAAATAAAAAAGAAAACAAATAAAACAAAGAAAAAAAATAATGAAAAGAAAAAAAAATTATTAGAAAATATTGAATTAAAAGAAAGAGCATTAACACCAAGAATAGTTCATTCAGAAAATTTTTTTATAAGATTATTAGAATCAAATTTAACAAATGAGATAATTAAAACTTTAATAAGATTAAAGTCAATTCGTTGGCTTTGGACACATAAAAAATTTATATTACAAAAATTAATAATTTCATTTCAAACTTATAAATGGTTTTTTGAAAAAAATAAATTAATTGAAGAAGAAAAATTTAAAGAATATTTAATTGTTACTTCAATTGGTCTTGATGAAGATTTTTCTAAACAAGTATTTTTAATTTTTCAAAAAAGTTTAAAAGAACGTAAAATTAATTTTATTGAAGCTATTTGTTCTTTTATGGTTACTTCAAGTAATAGTTTTTTACATAAAATTAATTTTATTTTAGATGCTTTGGAAGATTCTTTTAAAAAAGAAATTAGTTTTAATTGGTTAATTTCTTTATTTAAAAAAATTTTTCATGGCAAGGCTTATCATAGAGTCATTGATAATTTTTCTTATTCTATTTTTAAAAAAAATCATAAGAGTCATGATGAAGTTTTATATTTGAAAAAAGAAATTATTCTAAACGAATTATTAAATTTTTCTTATACTGAAAAAATTTTTAAACATTTTCTAAGTAATTATTTAGAAATTGATAAAAAATTAGATGATGAATTATTTTATGCTATTAATAATAATTTACAAAAATCTAATATGATATTAATGTCAAATATGAAAATAAATGATTTTGGAATTATATATAGATTTGAAAAAATATTAGAATCTATAAAAGAATATAAATTAGGAATTGAAGAAATAAAAAATATGAAAAAAGAATTAAATCTTAATGACCAAATTGAAATAAAGATATAAATAAGTATTTTGATTCTACTTTTATAAATATAAAAAAATATTTTAATACAATATAAATAAATAAAACAAAAAATTTAAAAAACCCAATTTTTTAATAAATAAAATAAATAATTAATACCTAAATTCCTTATCAACAATAGTAACAGGTTTTCCTTTTTCTAAATAAGAAAGAATATTATCTTGAACACATTTAAAGCATTTAACAATATAATCAGAAACAACACCTAAATCATGATTAGTAATAAGAATTTTTTCTTGTGAAACATCATACAATTTAGAATTTTTATCTAAAGGTTCTTTTTGAAAAACATCTAAAGCAGCACCTCTAATAATATTATTATTTAAAGCTTCTGCAATATCATCTTCAACAACAGCACTTCCTCTTCCAATATTCATAAAAACACCACTTTTTTTCATTTTTTTAAAAAAATCCATATTAAAATAATTTATAGTATCTTTTGTTTCTGGTAAAGTTGCAAAAATAAAATCAGCTTTATTTATTATTTCATCATTTATTTGATTATATGTTAATATTTCATCTACAAATTCTCTTCCTGGAATATTATCTTTTAATGTTCTAATTATTCCTGTAATTTTCATTTTAAAATTTTTTGCTCTTTTTGCTAATTCTATTCCATTGTGTCCATATCCATAAATTAATAAATTTTTACCTGATAATGTTTCATTCATTGGACGAAGGAATTCTCTTTTTTTTTGAGCTTCATAAAATATTGGTATGTTATAATTAAAATACATCATTTGTAATATTCCAATTTCTCCAAAACTTTCACTAAATGCTCCTTTTGAATTTGAAAAATGTAATTCTGGTTTTGATGTAAATTCTTTTATTTTAAAAAATCCTTCTACTCCTGCACTTAGAGAATGAATCCATTTTACATTTTTATATTTTGGAAGGAGAAATGATAATGCTTCAACATTATTTCCCATTGTTCCTATCATTTCTATATTTTTATCTTTTACTTTTTCATATTCTTCTTCTAATTTATCTGTATTTATATAATATGGATGAATATTTGGATTTGTTTTTATAAGGTCATCAAATACATAATTAAATTTTATTAAATCACTATTTGTTGTATATAATATGAGGAAATTAAATTCTCTTTTAGGATCCATTTAATTATATATGAAATTATTTATTTTAGATTTGTAAAAAAATCAAATTATAATAAATAAATAAATTTTTTAATAATGTATATTTTTATATTAAAATTCTCTAAAAATATCATTTTTTTTTTTTTGTTATTTTTAATAAAAAACCTTTAAAAAAAATTATAAATAAAATATACATTATTCAATACCAAATCCAAAAATTTCCATATTAGCAACAAATTCAACAGCATCTTTAACAAGTTTTTTATCAAGAAATTTAGGTAAATCAATTCTATTAAAACAAGTATGAGCTTTAATAAAATTTTTAACCCCAGGAATATATTCAACAGGACAAATTTTATATTTAGATACATTTCCTCTATTACTTTCTAATTCAGCAAATCCACTTAAAGGTACTCTTCCACTTCCAGTAGAAAAAAGTAGAAAATTACTTAATTGTTTTTGACTTAAACCTTCCATAACTTCCCAAAAATATTTTATTGTTACATTATATTTAGAATAACCTGTTCCATATTCAGTATTATCTTTCCATTCTTCAATATCAATAAATGGTTTTCCATTTATTAATAATTCTAATTCATCTGCTGTAAATTTTTCTAATATATCTAATGATATCATTGTTGAAAATGATTTTCTTATTTCTTCACAAAAAATACTTATTTGTGAACACATAAATGCTATTCTTTTTTTTATATAATCTTCTAAATCTGTTACTAATATTTCTTTTCCTCCTTTTACTAATTCAAATGAATGAATATTACCATTTTTTTCATTTTGATCTATTGAATATGTTAATCCTAAATCTTTAAGTGAATCACCTGTTATATTCATATCTTTTAAATTTTTAAATGAAGAATAAAATTGATTATCAATTGTTAATAAATCATTGAAAGTAACTTCTTCATGTAATATTAATTTATATATTAATTTATTAAAACATACATTAACAGTTATATTATCATAAAGTGCTTTTCCGAATAATTTACCAATAAATTCAAAATATTCTTTATTTAAATTTGTATCATCTAAAAATGGATTAATTATATATGAAATATCTAAACTATCAGATACAATAAATAAATTTAATTGTTTTGATTCTAAATTTTGAAACATTCCAGTAAACCATTCTCTTAATATTCCTCCTGCATCTAATGATACTTCTCCTATAAAATCTATTTTCATTTCTTTTTTTAAATTTATTTTTTTAAATTGTTTCATTGAATCAATTAATATATTATTTCGTTTTGTTATTACTAATTTTTCAGAACCATCTTCCCAACTTATTTTATTTTTTTTTATATATTCTTTTAATTCTTTTTTTTTTATTTCAAAATCTATTATAGTTTTATCTGATACTTTTGTTTTTTTTTGATTTAAATATTCTTCCATTCTTTTAAGTATTATTAAATTATTTTTTGAGTCTTCATCAGGACTATATACATCTGCAGTTGCATTTGACGTAATTTTATCTTTTGCACATACTTTTAAATGTTGATTAAAATCTTTAAAGCTTGTTCCTAATGGTAATTCCTTTTTACATATTGGACAAACCATTTTTTCAGATTCTTTATTTTTAGTTTGTTTTGGTCCCATGATTTAATTATTTTATTATTTTATAGTTTGTATTATCATAATTGCAATTTTGAAAAGAAAAAAATATTTTTTTTGCCAATAAAATTGATATATTGTTTATAAATTAAATAAAAAAAATGTAATTAAATTCGTCAATTTAAAAAAACTAAAATAAAGAATCTTAAAAACAATTTTTATTGTAAAAAAATAAAAAAACATATTAAAATTAATAATGGAAGACGCATTTAAGCCACTTTTAAGCAAAGGAAAAGAAACATTACAAAACGCAAAAGCCGCTTCATTAGCAGCAGAAAAGGAAAAAAGAAAAGATCGTGATGAAGAAGTTGATCAAGAAATAAGAAGTAATTTCATTTTTAAAGTATACTGTTTATTATTAAGTCAACTTTTAATTGCTGTTATAATGATAACATTTAGTTTATATAGTGAATCATTTAAATATGTATTATTAAATGTACGTGCAATATACATCATGTTTTTTATTATTGCAGCATTAACTTTTGTAGGACCAAATTTCTTTCCAAACATTTTAAAATTACATCCTTATAATTATATTTATCTTTTCGTATTTACAATATCATATGATTACATAATATGTGAACAAACATGTAAATATACACCAATTACAGTAATGATGGCATTAATATTAACATTTATCACAGTTGCTACATTAACATTATATGCTAAACATTCAAAGAAAGATTTTACAATATTAGGAGGAACGTTTTTCGTATCAATGAATTTATTTGTTATTGGAAATATGATAACTTATATTATTGGTGCTCAATATTCAAGTTATGTTGTAATATGTTGTTGTTGTATTGTTTTTAGTACTTATATTATTTATGATACTCAATTAATTATTGGTGATGGTGGTGAAAGATTTAGTGAAGATGATTATATTCTTGCTACTATGTTATTATATATTGATATTATTAATTTATTTGTTCAAATGCTAAAATTAATTTCTAAAGCTATGGATGATGAAAAAAATAAAGATACTAAAACTGAGAAAGTTGCTGAAGAATTCTTTGGTATTAAAAAAAAAGAAAAAGAAGAGGATGATGAAGATGAAGAAAAAGGTAAAGGAAAGAAAAAAGGAGGTAAAGGAAAAGATGATAAAAAAGGAGGAAAAGGAAAGAAAGGAAAGGATGATAAAAAAGGTGGAAAAGGAAAAAAAGGAAAAGATGATAAAAAAGGAGGTAAAGGAAAAGATGATAAAAAAGGAGGAAAAGGTGGTGATGATAAAAAAGAAAAAAAAGAAGATGATGAATCTGTCGAACAAAAGTTTAATAAACAATTAGAAGATTTAACCAATAATTTATTTGGTATATAAAATAAAATCGTTTAAAAAATTTGTATTAAGTATAAAAATTGAATTGTTACTAATGTAAAAACATAAATATTTTAATTTTTATTCAAAAAAAACAATATAGTTTATTTGTTATTAAATAATCAATTTTATTAACACTTTATTTATAAATCTCTAATTTAATTTTTTACTTTCATTTTCATTTTTAGGTTTATCAGTTTTATTTGATTTGAATTTAATTTTCAATGTTGCTATATATAATATAAATACTATAATAATAGGAGAAAAATAAGTATTTTTCAAAAATTGAATAAATAAATCAAATCTTAAATTAAAAATAATTGTACCTAAAGCATTACACATAAATTGATTAAATATCCAAACAGGTAATTTTAATATTAAATTATTTTTACTTCTTAAATTTTTATAAACATCTAATTTATCAATTTTTTCATTAGCATTTTGGTAAATAAAAAATAAAAAGAAAAAGATATAATAAGTAGTATAAAAACCATGCCAAAAAGCACTTACCATAAAAGTAATTAAACTAGCTAAACTAAAATTATTTTTAAATGTTTTATTTTCAATATTAATTAACCTTAAAAATAAAGAATATTTTAACCATAAATGAACACTATGATTCCAACTAGTAATTTTAGTTTTAGGATTAATACCAAATTCACAATCAAAAATACTTCCATAACCTCCTTTTTCATAAGTAATGTAATAATCACCTTTATCCAAACAAAATAAAGGTAATTCAATATTTTTATTATCATCTTTTTTATGTTCTGTATAAGATAAACCACAAATTATCATTCCAGTACAACTTAATAACCAACCAGAATAAAATTTAGATCTATGAACAGTCATTGCAAAATTAATATAAAAAAATTTATATAAAAGATTTTTATTTCCAAAATCAATAGTTCCAGCATAACTTAAAGGAACTTTACTTGAAAAAAAAGCATAAAAACCCATTGAAATAAAAGCAAAAATTAATTCAATAGAACCAAAAAATAAAGTAGTACTAAAATTCATTCTTTCATAACAATCTTTTAAATGAATAAAATTAATAAAATCTTTATATTCAAAAACAGGACCCATGACTGCAGAAGGAAAATAAAAAATATAAGATAAAATTTCAAATAAAGAAGGCATTTCTTTAATTTTATATATTCTCCAATGATTATTTTTTATATCTTTATCATCTTTTCCTCCATCTTCATAACTAAAAGCCATAGAAGAATATTTACAAATTGTCATCATAAAAAGAGTTGTAATATCATCTGCAGTCCATTCACCATAATAAAATATCATTCTGTGAATGTGAAGAGATGATAAATATAAAAATGTTATTATAAATACGTAAAAAGCACTTTTTTTTCTTCCATAATATTTCATAAAGAAATATGTTATAAATGTACCTATTAATGGATGAATTATTCCTGAACCATATAAGGAAAACATTAAAAAAAAACCTGTTAATCCACCATAAAGTAATCTAAGATTTGGGGATTTAATTAAATAATTTATTAATCCTATTGGAATTGATAACATTACTGATGTTATTAACAGAATTTGATCGTATGGGACGCTTAGTTTATCTGATAATATTTGTATTATTTTTATTGACATTTTTTTTTTGGATTGGTTTATAATTATTTACTACTAAAATTATTATTTATATCTTCTTTTTTTAGTATTAAAAAGAATTTAAAATTATTTTATTTATTGTATATAAAGTTTATGGAATTTGTTCATTTAATTATATTGAATCAAATTATATAAATTTTTTTTTATGATATACTGTAAGTGGTTTATATTAATAGGGGGATTTAACATACTAAAACTTCACATTTTAAAATTAATTAAAATAAAGAGTTTTCTTATTTTTAATTTGGCTCTAATTATTTAATAAAAAAAAATATATTAAATATATATTAAATTTTATAATATTTAATTATTCATATAATTTATTTTAAACAATTTACCAAAGAATTAATAATAATAATATGTCAAAAATAAAATATAAAATAATATTAATAATCTCTATTATTCTTCCAGTTTATCAGATTTAATTAAATGATTACATATGAAATAATTATTATTGAAAGAATTATAATTGACAAATAGTAAAATCTATTAATGAATTTATTATTTATAATAAATAATATAAATTGAAAATAGATTGAACATTCTATAATAAAAAATGTGGTTTTTTTATAAGGATTTTAAATATATTATATATTTTTATTAAATAATATTTTTTATATTATGATTTCTTTTTTTTACTTTTTTTAACAGGCATACTTTTATTCATTTCTTCTTTTTGAGCTAAACTTTCTTCAATTGAAATTTCAGATTCATCTACAACTTTATCTTCTGCAATTTCATAAGGATAAAAAGTAATTAAACATAAAGTAGTAAATATTCCAATATTTAAAATAATTTCAATTTTTGTTTTAAAAAAAGTAATTCTAGATGGCATAACAAAAGGATTAAAATAAATAAAATTAGTGAATAAAAAAAGAATCATTGATATAAAATTTCCAATAAATAAACCAAAAATTCCTAAAATTCCAAAAATAATTTCACATAATGAAACTATTAATAAAAGTAATGAAGGATCTTGTGCTAAATCTTGAAAAAATTTACCATGTAAACGAAATAATCTAAAGTTTTCTAATAACCTTTCTTTATATTCTTCTGAATTATGTTGAATATTCCCTATTTTACTTATTGGCCATAATAATACAATTGAATAAATACAACATCTCATTAAAAATCTTTTAAATTTCCCTTTATATGAATTTACATTTTCCATTGATAGAATTTAAAAAATTTATATATAATAAATAATTTTTAATTTATTTAATAATTAAAAATATAAATATGAAATATTAACACAATAAATAATCTTAAAATTATATAATAAATAAAGAAAGATATAAAAAATAAAAGAAACTCTAATATTAATGTTTAAATCAATCAAATATATAATTAAATTAAAAATTTATATAAATTTCAAAATGAATTATCTCAAATAATTGAATATAATTTATCAAAAAATTATTAAACAGGACAAATAGCATCAAATCTATAATAATAAGCATCTAAGCATCCTAAATAATGAAAAATAACACCTAAAACAACAAAACAATGAAAAAATTGATGAGAACTACCAAAAATATCAAATTTTCCAGGATAACATTTTTCAGGTATTCTATTAATATAAATTAAAGCTCCAATAACATAACTAAATCCACCAAAATACCAATAAAGTAATCTAGGACCTCCCATAAAACCTTTAATACTTCTATTAAAAAAAATTAAATGTATAACAGGAATAGCAGTACTTAATCCTAAAATTAAAAATAAAATTCCTCTAAAAGTTCTTCTTTTAGGAAGATAAAAATCAGAAGTTAAACTATAAAAAAAAACACAAATTGAAAAAATTGAAATAAAAGATAAATAAATATTTCTATAAATGTAATCACAATGAAAAAAATAATAATAAGGAGGATAACATGATCCTGCAATTAATAAAGATATTCCACCATAGTCAAATCTACTTGAAAATGAATTTATTTTTTTTGACATCATTCCTATTAAATGATATAATGAACTAAATGATAAACATAATATTGCTGAAAATAACATTATGAAAATTGGCCATCTTTGTAATTTAAGTTCTTTACTTGGAATTAAAAATTTTTTTAAATTTGATATTTGTTCTAATAATTTTTCATAATATTTTTGAAATGAATTTGATATATTGTTATTATTTGCGTTTTTCATTGAATAAATTGAAGAATTAAATTTTTCTATAAAATATGTAAAGTCTGTTAAATTGAATTTTTTATCAAATTTTATTTTTAAATCTTTTAATTTTTTATCTACTTCTTGAAAATATTTTCCAAAGGATTTTATTTTTTCAAAATTATATTTTATATTCATTATTTGAGTTTTATATGAAGTGATAAAAATAGATGTGTATACAATAAATATAATTACCAAAATTACACCTAATAAATGTGTCCAAATATTTATACTTTCATTATGAAGTATAAATAAACTTTTTGTTATTTTTTTTGGTGAATTACAATTAATTAAATAACCACTTTTTATATATTCATTGTCTTTTTGAAAATCTGGTGCTTGTTCATATGAAACAATTGACATATTTTTATTTATGTTTGAATTTTCCTTATTTATCTTTTGATTTGTTGTAGAAATATTATCTTCTTCGTATAAATTATTTTGATGTTTCATTATATATATATATATTATAATAATTTATTTATTTTTTATTTATTTTTAATTATCTTCATTTTTTTAGTTAATATATTTAAAAATTTTTTTATAAATTTTTTTATAAATATATATCTCCTACAATTTTATTTGTTAATTTTATAGATAAACTTTGTCTTTTTGGAGTTATATTTTGTTTTTTTATATAATCTTTGATTTCACAATTATTTAGTTTTATATCTAAACAATTACTGCTTTTATATCTCATTAATTTCTTATTTTCTCCTAAATAAAGATTAATACTTGTCAATTCTTTTTTTAATTTTTTTTTTTTTAAATCCAAATTTACTATTTTAATTAACACATTGGTATTTTTTTTAATTTTAATGTTACTTTTAATTTTCTCTTTCAAATTATTAGTATTATTTTTATCAGATATTTTAGAAATTTTAGGTAAATAATTATTTTGTTTATTATTTATTAGTTTTGAAAAATAAAATTTAGTGTTTTTTCTATTTATAGGAGAATTAAATAATTTAAAACTTTCTTTAGGAGATATATAATTATTTTCTATTATTCTCAATTCATCAGAATTATTTTTATTATAAATTGTAGTTTGAGATGATTCATTCACTAAGTTTGATATTTTAAATTTGTTATTAAATTGTTCTGAAGATTTTTTATTTAAAGGAATTATTTTTAAATTTAGTTTTTTCTATAAATTAAAAGAAATATACATTCGAATTTTTAGTATTAAAATTTAAATTTTTTAACAAAATTTTCTTCATTTCTAATTATTCTAATAATATTTTCAAAAAATTTTAAAAAAACAAAAACAAAAAAAAAATTAAGCATAAATGATAGATGATTTCCAAAATAATGAAAATTTCGAACTTTTTAATTATTACAATAAAAATGTAAAAAAAAATATTCCATCATATATAAAAGAAAGCACAATAAGACAAAGTACAATTGGTTCTAAAAAATTAAAAAATTCAGGATTATCTTTCACTCAACTTAATTCAAAAAAATCATTAAAACAATCAAAAGAACCAATACAAAAAACAATATATTTAAAAAAAATAAAATCAGTAGGTGATATTGAAATGATAAGTGATAATATAACATTAATAACATCATATTTTTTTCAAAATTATCCAGATCAAACAAAAGTTGAACAATTTGTAGATAAATATAGTGTTTGGTTAGGAGGAGGATATTTAGATATTTTATTAGCAATGAAAGAATTTAGAGAATTTAATATTTTTGATTACATTAATATTACAACTACATATAATGAAAAATTATCTGAAAATGAATTAAAACATAGAAAACAAATGATAACAATTAGAAATAATATTGTTTTAAGTACTATTGTTGTTGCTAGAGAATTAGAAGAATGTGAAAGAAATGGAGAAATTGATTTTGAACAAAATGAACCTATTTTTAATGATTTAAGATTTTTATCTTCTATGGTTGAGAAATTTAAAAATTTAATTGTTGAAAGAGATAATGTTTTTGATGTTGATTATGATGTTGAATTATTATTTTTTGCTTTATTAGGTTTTAAAGATAAATCTAGAATAATTAAACAAAAATTTAATAGTTATTTTAAAAATTTAGAAATTGATTTAGGTTTATCTTCAGTTAATTTAAATGATTTTTTAAATGTTACTGTTGAAAAAGGAAAATTTTATGAATTAAATGATGAAGAAATATTAATTTATAGAAGAATTTTAAATGATGCCGCAAAAAGAGATTTTTATTATGGAATTGAATTTTTAATGAGAAATCAAGAATTTTGTTTTTTATTAAGTGAAGGTAGAATTTGGAAAAATATAGGAATGAGAATGGAACCTTTTAAAGTTTATAATTTATGGACTATGTATGAAGAACATATTGAAGATATTTATAAAAGTGATTTAAGAGAAACTTTAGATTTAGAATATCAAGAAAAATTAAAATATTTAAATCAAGAATTAGCTAAATATTCTAATAATATTGAAGCAAGAATTAATAATTATGAAACTTATAATAAATTAATTTTTGAAAAAAAAGCTTATATGAAAGAAATTTATTTATTTTGTGTTAATTCATTAAAAGATTTAATTATTGTTTTTTTTAGATATGATTTAAAAGAATTAGTTTTATATTTTTTTGATGAATATAAAAATTCAAGAGGAGAAAATAGAATTGAACAAGAAATTTATGAAACTGTTTTAGATTATGATGAAGATATTGCAATTGATATTTTAGATAGAGCAATTAATTCATCAAATGCAAAAGAATGGTATATAAAAGTATGTTTATTAAAAAAATATTTTCGTCTTGCTAGAAGATTATTAAAATTTAAAGTTTGTAGAAATTGTTTAATTACTTCTATATCAAATGAAACTGATGATTATATTGAATTTTTATCTAAAATACAAGTTAGACAAAAAAAAATTCAATTTGAAAAAATAAAATTTCAAGATAATGTTGAAGAAATTAAAATAATAAATTTTATGAAAGAAAAAGACTCATCAGACTCAGAAAATGAAGAATTAAAAGAAAGATTAAAAGAAACTACAATTAAAAGATTAATAAGAGAAAGATTACAAATACGTTTAAATTTAAAAAAGACTGTAATAAGATCAACAACAAATAATATATTAACAAAAAAAATTTTAGGAGAACTTACAGATGAATTAAAAAATGAAAATAAAATTTCTTCAAATAAAGATTTAGAAAATAAATTTTTATTTTTAAGAGAGAATAAAAATAATTTAAGTGACGTAAGTAATGATGAAGCAACATCACAAAAAAGATTAATAACAAATAAACAACAAAGTTTAATTTTATCAGGAATAAAGGGTAAATGTGGTAGTTCTTTTAATAAAAATTCATCAAATATAACTGATAAAAAAATAAATAAAGATGTTTTTTCATCAACAAAAACAATATCAAATGGAATTAGTGATATTCCAACAATAAAAATAGATTATTTAGATAAAATAGATAAAAATGCAAATAAACAAAATGGAAAAATATTTTCATTTAAAGATCATAAATTTGAAGATAATGGGAAAATAAATTCAAAATTTATAAAACAATCATATATATCAAAAGTTGATAATAATGAAAATACAAACTTAATAAATAATGGAACACAAATATCAAGAGCATTATCAGATGAAATGAAATTTAAAGAAGTAAAAGAAGGAAAATTACAAATAAATATTCAAATGTTATTAATAGAACAATTAAGATATGGAAAATATGCATTTGATGTATTATGTTTATTATCATCAATTCCAATTAGAGTAATTAAAATAGAATATTATGATAAAATATGTAAATTTGTATCAACTTATGGTGAAAATGAAGAAGTGATTACAAGATGTTCAACTCCTTTAATTACAATTGCATTAGCTGCAGAATTATTAAGAAAAATAGGAAATGAATATCCAAAAATAAAATATAAAGCAGAATCAATTGTTGAAGAAATTTTAATATTAAGTGAAAATTTACAATCATCAATGAAAGATGAAGATATGTTAAATTATTATTTAAAAACTCAAACTGATCATAATGGAAGAAGTGCTTTAGAAATATATGCAGAAAATGGTTTTTATAATGTTTTAAGTGATTTAAATGTTGGTATTATTGTTGGTAAATTATGGTATGGTACAGGACATGAACAATCAGTTTATAAATTTTTAAGAATGACAAGAATTTTAATGGCAGATTCATTTGGTGAACATTATTATCCTATGGTTAGTACTCAATATTTACCTAAAGATTCTGTTTATTCTTTTCAATTTTTTCAATATGCTTCAAATTGTTCTGTTAGAAATTTTTTTGAAAGTGTTAGTGTTATTATTATTACTTTTTTATATCAATTTGTAGCTTATGCATATGTTACTTTTACTAAAGAAGATATTACACATCCTAAAACTCATTATTATCATGATGCTGAAATTTTAGCTGATATTTTAATGTTTTTATCATTAATTAATTATGTTTTATCACTTTTATATTTTTTTTTAACTGGAAGAAAATTACAATTAAATACAACAGAATTAGTAATTAATATTATAATGTTAATTTCAGTTATTGTTAATTTTTTTGATTTACCTGAACTATTATTTCCAGTTGATGAAGATCCTGAATTTAATGTAACAATTGATGGTATTGTTTATAGTATAATGCTTACAATGGCTTGGATGAAAGTTTTTATTAAATTAATGGCTACTAATAATTATGGTCCTTTTGTTAGAATTATTTTTGGTATTTTTTGGCATGTTTTTGCTTTTTTTATGATTGTTGCTTGTATTACTTTCTTATTTGCACAAATTTTTTGTTTATTTTTTCAACATACTAATCCAGATTTTGATTTATTTTATGATAGTTTTTTAGCGTTATTTAATACAGCATATGGACAAGTTTATTTTAAATTTACTGATTTAGATATTTTTGGTGAAGTTTTAATGATTTTATTTAGTACACTTTCTAATATTATTTTATTTAATTTAATTGTTGCTATTGTTAATAATTTGTTTAATAATTTAGAAGAACAAGCTGACGCTGAAAATAGAGCTTTATTAGTATTAACTCATGAAAGAATTAAATGGGATGAAAGATATGGTTTATTAATTTTTCTTCCTTCTCCTTTAAATATTTTCTCTCTTTTTTTTCTTCCTTGGTTATTTTGTGTAAGTGATAATAAAAAAATAAAAGCAAATCAAATCTTTTCGAAAATTTCTTTTTTTTTTGTTGCTTTAGTTATATTTATTTATTTAATTGTAGTTGGTTTATTATGTTATCCTTTTACATTAGCAAAATCAATTTTTCATAGTGTTTATGATACATATATTTTTTATCAAGGAAATAAATGTAATAAAATAACTTTAATTATTTTATCACAACCTATTATGTTATTTGTTTATTTAGCACAAGATTGTTTTTTTTATTGGTCACTTGTATTTAAAGAACCAAAAGAAAATGAACAAAAGAAACAAGAAGAATTAATGAGTTTAAAAAAATATATTAGTACTTTAAGAAAAGTATTAATTGATGCTAAATATAAAGAAAAAAAAAAAGTTTTGACAATTTATGAATTATATTCAAAACTTTCACTTTTTAAAAGAAGAAAAAAAGGTATAGTGAAACAAAAAAATTCAAGAAATAATGCAACAATAACAGCTATAGCATTAAAAAATTTTGAGAGTTCAAATGGAATGGGAAGTACAATATTAGGAAAAGGAAAAAAATTTAAAATAAAAAAAAATTCAAAATCAAGTTCAGAAATATCATCATTTAAAAATCAAAAAAATGAAGAAATAAATAATCAAAATCAAAAAAATAAAAATATAATGTATGATGAAAATAATAATAATAATCAATTTAGTTTAGTCGATTCAACTCAAAGTGAAAAAAATCAAATTCAAGAAGAAATGAAATTTAATTTTAGAAAAATAATAGATAAAATAGTAGATCCAGAAGGATTTATTGATATTGATAGAACATTAGCAATTTTACCTGAACAAGTTAAATTTAGTGAAAATATAATAAATAATTTACAATATTTAAGTATGAGAGTTATTTTAAGAGGTGTTACAAAATTTGAATTTTTAAATGCAATGGATAATCCAATTTATTCTTTTAAAAAATTACAACTTTTAATTTATAAATTGATTATTAAATTCAAAATGATTTATTCTATTATTCCTGAAGCTACTTTAAAACAAATTAATGATAAATTTAGTCAAATTAATGATAAAAAACAATTTGAAAAAAGTCCAGAAGCTTTACAAAAATATGAAGAAAAAGATGATGTTTCTGAATATGATGATGGTGGGGAATATATTAGAGATTATGATTCTAAAGAAGAAAGTAATAATAATACTATTAAAAGTTCTGATAATAAATCAACTTATTCTCCAGAATTTATTTCTTCAAATTCTGATAGCAAATAAATTGAATTAGAATTAAATTCAATATATTATTTTTTTTCATTTATAATATAAATAAAAAATAATATATTTTATAAATTAATATGTAATTTATTTTTATTTAATATTATAATTCCAAAAGTTTTTTAGCGTTTCATCTTTTTTAAAAAAATTTCTTTTTTTTTATTTTTTTTATATTAGTAATTTAATCATTATAATATGGATGGAAATAAAATTGAAGTAAAAGAAAACACAGCATTAAAAAATGGAAATGTTGAATTGAAAAAAATTCCATTTAAAAATGTAGAAATAAAAGATTCTGATGAGAAAAATGGTAAATTAAAGCAAATTATTAATTATATTAGAATAAATAGATTTCCATTATTTCTTATATTTTTAAATTTTATATCTATATTATTTTATTATTTAAGTTTAGAACCTTGTGGGGATAATGCTACAACTTGTACATTAAGAAAAGGATTAAAATTTTATATTAAATTAGGAGTATATGGTTTAATTTCAGCTATTAGTTTAAGTCTTCTTATAACAATTATTTTTTTTGTAAAAAAAGGATATTTAAATTTATTTATTTGTATTCCTATTTTTTTATTTTTTTTTATAAATTATACTGGAACTGATGTAGATGAACATGGCTTATATAATTCTATAGTTTTTGCAATTTTTTTTTGTATAAGTTTTCCCATTTTAAACTATATTTTTTACATAATATACTTTTTTAAAAAAGATAAAAAAAAATTTAAAATTATAATAATAATAACATTAACAATAATATTATTTATCTATTCATTATCTCCAAGTTTATCATGTGATAAATGGGATTATGGATTAAACAATACTAGAATTGATAATAGTAAAGAATATCCTTGTCATATTAAAATACCAAAATTATGTTTTATAAAAGCATATGATGGTGTTTTTGATTATTCAAAATATTTTAAACCATCATGTAATGATAGTATAGTAAGAGAAAATGAAAGAGGTATTTTTTTAGGTGAAATGAAAAATACTCCTTTTGTTAATGATGGTAATTTTTATTCTTTTGGTTATCCAATTACAACACAAAGTAGATTTGTTGAAAGACAATCATTTAAAAGATTACAATTTTTTACAATGATTAATGAAAATATGATAGTTATGGAAAAATTTAATAATATAAATTACCCAAATGAAAGTAATCCAGAATTAATAGTAAATTTTGATAAAGAAGGACATGGAAATTTAACTCAGAAAATAAATTTTAATGAAACTTTATCAAAAATAAGAAAAAATATATCAAAAAATAAAACAATAACATCTCTTTATAATAATATATTAATAATATATATAGATACATTATCTCGAGCACATTTTATAAGAAAATTAAAAAAAACTTCAGAATTAATAAAAAATTATTTATATTACGAAACAGATAAAAATAAAAAAAAATTATCATCATTTGAATTTTTAAAATATCAAAATTTTCATTGTTATACAGCATGGAATGTTCTTCCAATGTTTTTTGGAATACCATATAGACAAAAAGAAAATGCAACAAATTATATAAAATATTTAAAAAGAAGAGGATATGTAACAGGACAAGCGGGAAATATATGTGCAAGGGAAATTATAGCAGAAGAAGAAAAAACTCCAAATAGAGTTAAATATAATTATTATGATCATGAATCAATTGCTTTGAGTTGTGATCCAAATTATAATGATGCTGGTTACTCTTTTAAAACAGGATTAAATTCAATGTTAAAAAGATGTTTATATGGTAAAACTATTAATGAATATCCATTTGAATATACTAATCTTTTTTGGGAAAGTTATAAAGATAATAAAAAATTATTTAGAATGCATTTTTATGATGGACATGAAGGTTCAATGGAAGTTATTAATTATTTAGATGAACCTTTATATAATTTTTTAAAGAATTTTATTGATAAAGGTTATGCTGATGATACTGTTATTTATATTGTTAGTGATCATGGAAATAATATGCTTAATCCTTGGACTATTTTTGGTACTCCTGATCAGAGAATTGAAAGATTTTTAGGAACTTTGTTTTTAATTTTACCTAATGATGATAAATTATATAATAGTGGTATTTATAATAATTTAATTCAAAATCAACAAAATTTAGTAACTCCTTTTGATATTTATAATTCTATTATTCATATTGCTTATGGGAATATTAGTCAAATTGATAATAATGGAAGTTTTATTTATCAATATAATAAAGAAATTAAGGGAAGTCCACCTTATTCTTATAGAGGAATATCTTTGTTTAATTATTTGGAAAAAAATGAAAAATATTGTGAAAATGAAAAATTTAATTTGACAAATGTGTTTATTGAAAATTCTTGTATGTGTATAAGAGATAAAAATTTGAGATAATTTTATAAAAATATATATATATAAAAATGTTAAATAAAATAATCATATTGTAATTATAATTAAAAAAAAAAATTTAATTTCTATTAAAAAATATTTCTCTATCAAATATAAAACAAAATTTTTTATTAATTAGAACCACTCCAACTACAAAGTGGATAATTGAGACTATCATAAATATTATTTTTTCCAAAACCGACCAAATCATAAATATACCAAAAAACAACAACAATAACCAATATATAAAAAAAAATTGAAATAAAAGTAGCACAACTATCATTATCAAAAATTGTAATAGTGAATTTAGCAATAATAGGAAATAAACAAACTGAAAACATTGCAAAAATAAAAATGATACATTTAATAATTCCTAATTTTTTTTCTCCAATATAAAAATATCCAGCACCAAAACCAGGAAAAATTTCTAATAAAAAAGCAGTTAATTGTCTTTTTTGAGAATATCCACAATAAATTTTTTCTTTTCTTGAATATGTATAACATTTGTAACAATTACATATTTGTTTTCCATTAATTATTTTACATTGTGTATTTTCTAATTTACATTTATTATTAATGCAATCTATATCTATATCTTTATTATCATATAAAAATATTTTTATTTCATTTTTAGTTTCTTCTTTTTGATTTGTAAAAATGTATAATTTAATAAAAAAGAGAAATAAAAAGAAATTTTTCATATTTTTTTAAATTGTTGATTATATTAATTATTAAAAAAAACATAATATAAAAATATTTATTCATTTTTTTTTATTAATATTTTCCATTTTTTTATTTATTTTTTCTACATCTTTTTCAATATCATCAGAATTATTATTATATTCAAGAGATTTATTCTTTTTATGATTATTATATTTATTTCTTTCATTATTAGCAATTCTGTTATGTAAATTATCAAAATTTAATTTAGGAACTCCACTAATTTTATGATTTTCTTTTTGTGGTGTCTCATCAAGTATAATTGGTGTAAATGAATTATCTAATTTATTATCATTAAATTTATTTTCATCTTTATTATCAAAAGAAGAATTTAATTGATTAATTTCATTTTCTTTTTCTTCTTCTTTTCCAACTTCATTATTCCATTTATCAATTATTCCTTCAACATCAATTCCATTTTTTTGAATTAATTTAATTAACATAATTAATTGTTCTTGAGTATCTTTATATGAATTTAATTTATTCCTCATTCTTGAATTATCTTCATATAATTCACTTAATTTTGAATCTACTTTTTCATTATCTTCAATTAATTTAGTAATTAATTTCTTTTGATCAGATATTTTTTTTTCTAATTCTTCTTTTTCTTTCCTTAATTTCTTATAATTTTTATCAAAATCAACTGTTTCATTTTGTGGGTCAACACTTGTATTAATTATTTTCTTTTCAGATAAATTTAAAGTATTAATTATATAATTATTAGTATTAATTGATTTAAATGTTTTACTATTTGAAGTTTTATTTAAATAAGGTTTTAAAGTTTTATATTTTAAAAATTGAGATGAGGTTTGAAAATAATTATTTGTTTGGGCATTTTTTTTATTATTACTAAAACTATTATGTTTATTATTTATTGTATGATTATTTGGTTCTTGTTGTTTTTTCTTTAATGATAGTTTATTATTTAAATTCTTTTGTATTGGACTAAAATTTTTAACTAATCCAAAATATTTTGTTAAGGCACTTGGATTAAGAGAAGTATGAAAACTTTTTTTATAATTTTTTGTATTATTGTTCATTGGATTTGGTTGATAACCACTATGAGATGATTTTTGATGAGACATTGTTTTCTATTATATTAAATATAATGGTTATATTAAGAAAAATTACTTGTCCTAATTTAAATTTTGATTTTTCAATTTTACTCATTTTTTTATTTTATTTAAATTTATGAATAATAATGATAATAATAATATTAATAAAAATTTATCTTTAATGGATATTGAAAATATGCTAAAAAAAGGTATTTTACCACCACAAATTGAAAATATAAAAGATAGTCCTGAAAATAATATTAATATTTTCCCTAAAATTGAAGATTATTATTCATTAAATAAAAAACCTTGGTTTAAAAAATGATTTATAAAGATATTTAGTTATAAAATATTAATTTAAGAATTATTTACTTTTATTTCATTCATATAATATTTATAAAAAAGAAAATATCTATTATAATTGAATAAATAGATTTATATTAAAAATAATTAAATTATACTTTTAAATCACCCATTAAAAGGAAAAAAAAAATTTATATATTTAAATTAATTTAAAAATTGAATAAAAAGAATGCATGCTCATAGACATTGCAAATCTACATCAGATAATCGAATAAAAGATATTAATAATCATGTTAAAAATATTAAACAACACTTTTGTTCATCTTCTAAAAAAAAAAATAGAAGTTTTATAATAAAAGAGAAGAAAAAAAAAAGAAAACCAAATCTCTTGAAAATATTAAATATTAAAGCCCATAAGGAATTATATAATAAATATAATTGTTTAAATGATGATTATGAATTAATATTAGTTGAACATTTTTTAAATAATGCAAATACACATTTAGTAAGTGTGTTTAAAGATCATATGATTATGGATTATAAAGAAGAATTTTTAATAAAATATTATAAATTAAAAGAATGTAATAAAAGAATTCCAGAGTTTCAAATTTATTATAAAAATTATCTTTTATTTTTTTGTAAACCAATGATAGCTAATTTAAAATTAAATGATTTATTATTAGATCAAGAAGAAAGAAAAGCAGAATTATATTATAAACAAAATTATGCTAATAATAATAATAATAATTCTGAATTTGGTTTTTTTGATGATAATTCAAGAGTTTCAAAAATTAAATATTCTAATCATACTTTATTTAGCCAATCAATAAGAGAATCAATAGATAAAGCAAAATTAACAACTGAAAATTCAAAAACAATTTCTAATTCAAAATCAATTTCAAATTCAAATAGTACTTTATTATTAACTTATGATACATTCAAAAATGAAATTGAAAAAATAAATATATCAAAAAGTAAAAATATATCAAATAATAGTACATTATGTGATATTATTAATGGATTTTATAATAAAAGAATTTATAAAGTTGTTCAAAAAAATGCAAAAAAAGAATCAGCTAAAAATTTATTAAAAAAAATATCAAAAGAAAAAATAAAAAATTTTCTTCAAAAAGGATGTTTTTCATCTTCAAATTTGAATAATTTATTAAAACTAAAACATAAAAAAATATCATCTCCAATAATAAATAATTATAAATATAAACCACAAATAAAAACTTTATCAAGAGAAAAAAATTCGAATTATCAAAAAGCAAATAGTCATTCTAAAGTTAAGACAACATTATCAACAAGTAAATCATTAATAAAAAGTCCAACATCAAAAAGTAGAAATAATAGAAATGGTTTATCAAGTATATCAAGAGGAAATACAAATTTAACAAATAAAACAAATACTATTTATAAATCTACAATAAGTTTTAATAATTCAAATAGTAAACAAAATATTCATTTATTTAAAACACAAAATGTTGAAAAATTTCTTCATAAATATCATTTATCAAATTCTAATAATGGGAATTATAGTTTATCTAAAAAAAAATATATTTCAGAATTAAGTAATAATAATTATAATAAACCTGTAATAAAAATTCAAAAATGTAAAAAAGATTTATCTAAATTAAGTAAAATGAATAATTACTCAACTAATAAATTAATGAATATGGCTTTATCATTACTATTAGAAAATAATATTACATTAAAAAAAGGATATTACAATCCCAATTCAAATGGAAATATAAATACAACAAATACTAATAATCAAAATATTGTTGGTATAAAAAATTTAAAAGAAACTTTGAATAATAAAATTAAAAATAATGATAATATTAATTCAAATATTAAAAATAATTTAAAGAAATTTAATAAAAATAGTAGTTCAAGTTTAACAAAAACAAATGATAAAGTTATAACAAGTTATAATACTAAAAGTGTGAAAAATTTTAATTTAATTTTAAAATCAAAAAAAGGTTCTGTAACATTACATAAAGCAAATAGTAAAAGAAAAGCAAAATAATGCATTTTTTTTCAATCAATTTTTTTGTTATATAAATACAAAAAATTATATATTAATATTATTAATTAATAATATAATATTAAAAATATTTAAATAATTTTTATTGATTTCTGAAAAAAAAAAAGAAATTAATAAATGTTAGAAGATGAATTTGAAACTGAAAATTTTAATAATAATCAAAAAAAAATTTTACTAACAGTTCCTCAACACAATAATACAAGATATATTTATCCTTTAACTCAATTTATTCCAAAAGTCACAATTGAAGATTATCGTTCAAAAAGAGATTTAATGTACCTTTTAACAACTTCTTTAAATGAAAATAATTTTCCTGAAGATTATTCACTTGATGAAAGTGATAATAAAATTGTAGTTTCATTTGAAAATGAAGATGCTGCAATGTGTTTTGCAAAAAAGTTAAATTTAGAGAAAATGAAAAATATAAGTTATAAAGACACAAAAGTCACTTTAACTTTAGTTCCAAATGAAAATTATGTTCAACAAAAACCAATTAAAAAAAGAGGATTACCTTTAGATTCAATTGAAAGATTATTTAAAGGTGAAACTCTTTTTAATAAATCAAATAATAATAATTCTAAAAGAAATAAAAAACTTAGAAAAGTATATGTTTCCAGAGATTCACCTAATTATCAAAATGATATTGTAGGTAAAATTTATTTTTTATTTTAATTATTTTTTTTAATTAGAATTTGGAGTTCCTTATTCTAGATTGGAAAAATTAAGAAAAAAAAATATAAATAAATCAACTGAAATTTTTCCAAGAAATATTAAATTTAGAGAAATTCATAAAGAAAGTTGGGTAAGTCCTACAAACTTTATAGTATAATAAAAAAACATCTTAAATCACTTTTCAAAAATTCTATAATTTTAATTTTTATTGTAAAAAAAAAACTTTTAAAAAGTTTATAAAAAAATCATTTTTTTTCTTATTTTAAACATTTTTACAAATTAATTTACATAATTATTTTCTCTTATATTAAACATTTTAAAAATCAATATTAATAAAATATATATATAACAAGGAAAATATATAAATAAATTTTTTATTTCATATTAGAAATTTTTTGCATCATTTCTTTAAATTCTTCAAAAGAAATTTGACAATCTCCATCTTTATCAACTTCACTTACTAAATCAATCCATTGTTGATTACTTATAATTTCAAAAGGCATTGTTTCTTTTAATTCATTAATAGTAATATAACCATTACCATCTAAATCAAATAATTTAAATGCTTTAATTAACATATCTTCATTTAATATTTGTTCTTTTTTCATATTTACTGTTAAAAATTCAGAAAAACTAATTGAACCATCATTATTAAAATCAATTTCTTCAAAAATTTCATTTGCTTTTTTAATTGCTTCAACTGAAGGATACATTGTTTCTAAACATTTTATTAATTCAGGTTTTGATATTTCACCATCTTTATTTTCATCAATTTTATCAAATTCATCTTTTAATTTTTGAATTTCTTGATTAATACTAATTTGATTAGTTAAAAAAGCTAAAGTTGCTTTTTGTAAAGTAACTTTAGATTTAAATTTACTTAAATTTCCAATAATATCACTTTTTAATATTTTTTCATCATATTCTTTATTATTACAAATAGAATTTAACCATTTATTTTCTAATGATTTTTCAGCACTTAATCTTTTATTAGGATTAAATTCTAATAATTGTTTAATAAAATTAATAGCATCATGAGAAACATTTTTAAATTCTGAAGTAGGAAAAATTAATTTACAATTTAAAATTTTATTTTTAATTTTTTCCTCATTACTTCCCATAAAAGGAGGATGACCACATAACATAGTATATAAAATAATACCACAAGACCAAACATCAGCTTTTTCATTATATTTATTTTTAAAAACTTCAGGTGCAATATAATATATTGTTCCTAATTCTTGTGTTAAATGACCATTTTTAAATGAAACTGAAGTTCCAAAATCAATAATTTTAATAAATATATCATCTTTATTATTAGTTTTAATAAAAACAATATTTTCTGGTTTTAAATCACGATGAACAATTTTTTTTTTATGTAAATGATTAATTGCAGAAATTAATTGTTTGAAAATAATTGCTGCTTTTTTTTCACTAAAATATTTTTGTTTTTGAATATAATCAAATAAATCACCACCAGAACAATATTCTTCAACCATATAATAATAATTATTATCATAATAACATTCAAATAATTTTATTATATTTGGATGATCTACTGTTTTTAATACTGCAATTTCATTTGAAAATGATGCTGAATCAACATGCTTTCTTTTAATTGCTTTTACTGCTCTTAAAAATGATGTTGTTTTTTGTATTACTTTATATACACAACCATATGCTCCTTCACCTAATTTTTCTTGAATTTCATATTCACTAAATAAACTTTTTGATTTCATTCTTATAAAGTTACTTTTATCTATTTTTACTGATGTTTTTTTTGATTGAGTTGATGATGCTTTGAAGTTTTGAGAACTTGATACAAATGTTGTTGATTTTTGGGAATTTATATTGTTTAAATCATTATTAATGTTTACTTGACTTGATGCTATTTCTGCGTTTTTACATATAAAACAATTTGCTGCTCCCATATTATGATTTATTCTAATTATAAAATATTTTGGATGATGGAATAATTTGTTAATATTTTTTAATAATATATTTATATTTTTAAGTATAATTATGAAAAAATTTTCCTTTATTTTATAATTTTTTTTTTATTTATTTTTTTTGATATATTCCAAATTATCTTATATTTTAATATTTTTAATATAAGTCAGGTTTTGAATTTTTGTTTAATTTTTAATTGATAATTTATTTAAAATAAAAAACATTTTATATTTAAAAAAATTATTAAAAAATATTAAATTGATTTGATATTGATTTATCATAAATAAATAAAAAAATTCATCATACAGAACTTACATATATAAAAAAGACATTATTTCAAAAAAAAAATTAATTCCTAAATAAAACCATAAAAATAAAAAAAAAAATACCCCAAAAAAAAAAATTATATAATCTTCAAAAAAAAAAAAATTAATAATAAAATAAATGGGAGCAAGTTTATCAAATGATTCTCGCTCGGATATCCGTAGCGATCAAATAAAATTAAAAGAATTAAACCCATCCGCAATAGCAAAACTAAAGCAAACATTTGGAAAAGGTTCCTCAGTGAATATAGATAAAAAGCAAGCAATGTCAATATTAAATATAGGTCAACGTGAAACCGACATTCTTTTTGATTACTTTGATATGGATGGAGATGGTCAAATTGATTCATATGAATTAACATGTGCTATAGCAATGCTTGTTCACTCATCACTTGATTTACGTTCTGAATTCCTTTTCAAATTATATGATTTTGATCAAAATAATTTTTTATCAAGAGATGAAATAATTCATATTGTTCGTGCTATGATTATTTCTAAAGGAAGACCTGTTATTGCATCAGATGTTGAAAGTAAAGCTGATGATTTTTTAAGAACTGCTGATTTAGATATGGATAAAAAATTATCTTTAAAAGAATTTCAATCTTATGCTGCAAAGAATAGAGATGTATTTGCTATTTTAGATGCATATTCTCCTTTATTAACTAATAATCCAATTGGTGCTTCTTCAAGTTCAAAAGGAAGAAAAGATAAAAAAAGTGAAAGAGAAAAAAGAGAAGAAAGAGTTTTAGATGATGAGGATTATGAAGAAAATCCTAATGATGAAGATGCTGGTGGAGAATTTGATGAAGAAGATACTGGAGAAGGTGATGAAGGAATTGATCCTGATTTATTAGCTGAGTTAAATAAAGATAAAGAAGCTAATTTTAGAACTGAAGAACAAGAAGAAAGAAAAAAAGGTGTTGATTATGGAAATGGTTTTGTTGTTGAAGAAGCTGAAGAAGGTGATCAATTTGGTGCTTTAAAACCTTGGTTAACTGCTGTTGTAAATACTGTACCTTCAAATTATAAACCTTCTAAATTAGATGGTACAACACCTGATGCTAATTTAGATTTAGAATTTGTACATGGATATAGATGTCATGATACAAGAAATAATTTGAGATATACAGCTAATGGTGAATTTGTTTATCATACTGCTGCTGTTGGTATTGTTTATAATAAAGATGAACACAAACAGAAATTTTTAATTGAACATTTTGATGATATTATAGCATTGGCTATTCATCCTAATAAAAAAATTGTTGCTACAGGAGAAATTGGACCTTATCCTTTAATTTCAATTTGGGATACTGAATCAATGGAAGCTTTAGTTAGAATAAGAGAACCATTACAAAAAGGTATTAATCATTTAGCTTTTAGTAGTGATGGTAAATATCTTGTTGGTACTGCTGCAGATGATGATCATAATGTTGCTGTTTTTGAATGGGCGAAAGGAAAAGCTGAAGATTTATCACAAATTACTGATCCTCATCTTAGAATGAAAAAAGGACAACCACAATTTAAAGGACCTGTTGTTGGTACTTGTAAAGGAGGTAGAGCTAATATTTTAGGTGTTTGTTTTAATAAAGCTGGTGATACTTTAGCTTGTGCTTGTGTAAAGGAAGTTAATATTATTAAAATTACTCCTGGTAAATTGAGAAAAACTAAATGTAGTGGATTAAAAGGTGCTAATTTAACTTCTATTATGTGTTGTGGATATCTTAAAAATACTTTATTATGTGGTTCTGTTAAAGGGAATCTTTTATTATTTTCTGGAACTAGTTTTACAAAAGCTCTTAAAGCTCATTCTTCTGCTTTAAATAGTATTTGGATTAGAGAAAATGATTTAGGATTTTTAACAGGAGGAAATGATGGTATTATTTTAACTTGGGACTCAAAATATACAACTACAAATAGAATAACAATTGTTAAACCTGAAGTTCATTCTTTATGTCCTAGAGTAAGAAGTTTATGTGAAGATTCTGATGGTAATATGCTAGTTGGTTTAAGAGGAGGTGAAATTTTAGAAATTCAAAATGGAACACCAAAAGTATATCTTCGTGGTCATTGGGATAAAGAATTATGGGGACTTTGTGTCCACAAAACAAAAGATCAATATTATACAGTTGGAGAAGATAAATTACTTGGAGTATGGGATATTCAATCAAGAGAATTAATACAATATTGTGTATTGGAAGAACCAGCAACTTCAATTGATATATCACCAAATGGTAAAGATTTAGCAATAGGATGTGAAAGTAGTAACTTATATATATATGATGCTGAAACTTTAAAGAAAAAATATATGAAAACTGAATCAGTAAGAAAAGCAATTGAAGATTTAAAATATTCTCCAGATGGTAATTACCTTGCAGTAGGTGGTATAGATAAAGATACTGATGGTTTCTCACATATTTTTATTTATGATTGTAAACAAAAATATAAAAGATTAAGAAAATTAAAAGGACATACTTCTCGTATAACACATATTGATTGGAGTGAAGATGGTGAATATTTACAATCAAATAGTACATCATATGAATTATTATTCCATTCAGCAGAAACTGGAACACATATAACAAATATAAGTTCTCTTCGTGATGTAGATTGGCATACATGGACTTGTGTTCTTGGTTGGCCAGTTCAAGGTATTTGGCCTCCATTTGCAGCTGGTGATGATGTAAATGCATGTGATGTAGATAAAACAAAGAGAGTAATTGTAACTAGTGATGATTATAGTAAAGTTAAATTATTTAGATATCCTTCACCTGTTGAAAAAGCTGCTTATAATCAATATAATGGTCATTCATCTCATGTTACTTGTGTTAGATTTACTGCAAATAATAAACATGTTATATCAACTGGTGGTAATGATAAAGCAATTTTCCAATTTAAATTCTCTTTTGATAATGAGAATGCTAATGAAGAAGAAGAAGAAGAATATGAAATGGAAGAAGAAGATGATAATATGGTAGATGATAAGGAAGATTATGTAGATTATAAAATTGAAGAAAATCCTGAAGGAGATGAAGCTGGAGCAAGTAAAGCATGGTTAGGAGAAATGCAAAATTCATCACCAAAAATTAAAATTACTAAAGCTATGGGTAAAGCTCCTCCTGAAAATATAAAAAAATTAAATTATGTTTTTGGTTATCGTGCATTTGATTCAAGAAATAATATAAAATATATTGGTGATGGTAGTAAAATTGTATATACAACAGCAGCATTAGGTATTGTTTTAGATAAAAAAACTTTAAAACAAAAATATTTCATTCATCATAATGAAGATATTGTTTCATTGGCATTACATCCTAATTTAAGAACTGTTGCAACTGGTCAAATGGCTGCAAAAGGAGAAGCTAAATTTATTAATTTATTTGTTTGGGATAGTACAACTTTACCAAATGAAACAAATGTTGAATGGAATGAAAGAGAAAATGTTCCTTCAAATGTAAGTAATTTAAAAGGTAGATTATTAAGAGCAATTAGGATTTTGAAATTTTCACCAGATGGTAATAAATTAGTTGGTAATGGAGAAGATGATAATAATTCAATTGCAGTTTTTGATACATCAAATGTTAATAAACCTTCATTTGTTGGTTTAGTTAAAGTTGATAATTCTCGTGTTTTAGATATTGCATGGATTAATAATGATGAATTTGTAAGTGTTGGTTCAAAACATATTAAATTTTTCAAAATAAGTGGAAGGAATATAAATGGAAAAAAAGGTAATTATGGTAAAATTAAAAAAGAAGCTTTAGTAAGTGTTACTTTTGCTTTTGGAAAAGTATTTACAGGAGGATTAAAAGGAAATATTATTAAATGGGAAGGTGGTACTGCAGCAACAAGTACAAATGTTTGTAAAAATGGTCCTGTATATGTTTTGGAATATAATGATAAATTAAAATTATTATTTAGTGGTGGATTTGATGGTGTTATTATTGCATTTGATTCTCATAAATTAAGTGAAAAATATAGAATTGATGTTCAAAAAGTTACTCAAACACCAACTGATTCTGGAATTAGAGCAATTGATTTTAATGATAATGATGAAATGGTTGTTGGAACAAAAGGAGGTGAAATTGTTGAAATTTCATTAAAAACAAAACAAATGACAAAATGTTTAATGAAATCTCATTATTTAAATGAATTATGGGCTGTTACAATTAACCCAACTAATAATAATGAATTCGCAACCGGAGGAGGAGATTCAACTCTTCGTATTTGGGATATTAAAAAACATAAACAAATGAAATTTCAAATATTCCCAGAAGATTTTAGAGCTATTGATTGGTCAAGTGATGGTAAATTTATTGTAATTGGTTCTATGCAAGGTACTATTTATTATGTAAATGTTAATACAATGAAAAGCTCATCATTTAAATCAATTTTCTATAATGACAATAAGAAAAAATCAGACAAAGATAAATGGATTCAAGAATTAAAAATTTCTCCTAATAATGAATATGTAGCATTTGGTTCTCATTGTGGATTAGGAAATACATTTAGTAAAATTCAAGTACTTCAAGTAACAGGAAATGCTAAAAATCCATTAAAAGCATTTATAACAATAGATCCAAAAATAACAAGTGCATTAACTCATTTAGATTGGGGAACAGATAATGACAGAATAGTATGTAATTCATTAGCATTTGAATTAAAATATGTTTCATTAGGAGCTAAAAAAGTAATAAGGTCATCAAGTTGTGTTTATGAAGATGATATGTGGTATACATGGACTTGTCTTTTCGGTTTTCCTGTTCAAGGAATTTGGGAACCAGCTACAACAAATTATAGTGTAAATTATACTTGTAGGAGTAGTTCATATAAGGTACTTGCTACTGGAGATGATTTTAGTAAGGTTAAATTATTTAAATGTCCTTGTGTTGTTGAACATGCTGAATATAAAGCTTATGGTGGACATTCTAGTCATATTCCTAAAATTAGATTTACTCCTAATGATAAGTATTTAATATCTGTTGGAGGAAATGATAAAAGTGTTTTTATTTGGGAAACTGATTTTGGAAAAGGAGGAGATGATGAAGAAGAAGAAGAAATAGAAGAAGAAGAACCAGAACCACCAAAAAGAAAAAAAAAACAAGAAATAATTGATGAAGAAGAAGAAGAACCAGAACCTGAACCACCAAAAAGAAAAAAAAATCAAGAAGTAATTGAAGAAGAAGAAGAAGTACCAGAACCACCAAAAAAAAAAACAAAAAGAAAAAAAAAACAAGAAATAATTGAAGAAGAAGAAGAAGAACCTGAATCTGAACCTCCAAAAAAAAAAACAAAAAGAAAAAAAAAACAAGAAATAATTGAAGAAGAAGAAGAAGAACCAGAACCTGAACCTCCAAAAAAAAAAAAAGGAAAAAAGAAACCAGTAGTAATTGAAGAAGAAGAAGAAGAACCTGAGCCAGAACCACCAAAAAAAAAAACAAAAAAAAAAAGAAAACAAGAAGAAATTGAAGAAGAAGAACCAAAAAATGATGAAGAAAATAATGAAGAAATAGAAGAAAATGTTAATACTACAAAAAAAAGAAAAAATAGAAAAGCTCAACCAAAAGAAGAAGATGATGAAAATATAAATGAAGATGAAGATGAAGAAATACCACAATCAAATAAAAAAACTAAAAAATCTGGAAATCGTAAAATTCACAATGAGAATGAGCAAATAAAGATAAGTCAAAATAATGTTTTTAACGAAGAATTATTTGATGATATTGGAACACAAGCAATTAATCCAAATGCTCCAATAATAGAAAATAAAGATATTCCAGATAATATTGAAATACCCGATAATGAAAAACCTAATATAAATATGAAATTAGATTATGTTTTCGGTTATAGAACAAAAGATACTAGAAATAATGTTCGTTATTTAAATGAAAATAAAATTATTTATAATGCAGGAAAATTATGTATTATTCAAGATTTAACAAATAATAAACAAAAATATTTCTCAGAACATAAAGAAAATGTTTTATGTCTTGCTTTTAATAAAGAAAGAAATTTAGTTGCTTCTGCAGAAGCTCCTAATGATTCTAAAAAATCTCAAATTATTATATGGAATCCAGTAAATTTACAAGTTGAAAAAACAATAAAATTAGATATGAATGGAATTAATTGTTTACATTTTTCACCTAATTCAACTCAATTAATCGCAGGTTGTTTAGATGAAACTCATACATTATTATTAATCAATACAAATGATGGTCAAATATTAGCACAAAAAGAATGTGGTAAAAAACATAAAATAATATCATGTGTTTTTAATAATGAACATGAATTTGCAACAGTAGGAATAAAACATTGTAAATTTTGGACAATTGATCAAGAAACTAATACAATAACTCCAATTGATGGTGAAATGGCAGAAGGATTGGATGTAAAATTAGGAGTAATTGAATATTGTAATAATTCATATATTACAGGAAGTTCCACAGGACAAATTGTAATATGGCAAAATTGTAAAAGTCAAAAAATGAAAAAAATTCATGAATTAACAGTTGATACATTATTCACAAATGATAAATATATTATTAGTGGTGGTAGAGATTTAGTTATTAATATTATGGATTTTGAATTAACAGAATTAAGAAAAATTTCTCTTGATTCTTTGAATAATTCAGTTTATCCTAATCCAAGAAGTATTGATATAATGGATGATGTAGAGAATAAAATTTTAGTTGGAACACTTGCTGGAGAAATTTTAGAATTAACCTTTAATAATGATATGCTTAATGATGAATATAATGTAAAATTCTATAATTATTCTCATTTCTCAGCTACTTCAAAAGAAAATAATCAAATTGTATCAATTCATTTTTGGAAATCTAAAAATTTATTCATTTCAATTTGTGAAGATTGTACAATTAGATTTTGGAATATTGATTTAAATAAACAAGAAGATTTCAAAAAAATAGAAGAAGTAAATTTAGGAAAATCATCAAATATGATAGAACAAAAACCATCATCATCAGATTTATCACCAAATGAAGAAGTATTAATAATAGGATTTTCAAATGGTGATATTAAAAAATATTCAACAAATGATTTTACAGAAACTCATAAAATGTCATTTAGTAATAAACCAATAACATCAATTAAATATTCTCCAGATGGTTCATTAATAGCATTAGGAACAGAAGAAAATGGAGTATTTGTACTTGATATAATAAAAAATATATCTAATTCATTAGTACATTCAATAGAAGGACAAAATGATTTAATTAAAAAAATTGATTGGTCAAATGATAATGTATATATTGCTTGTTCATCTCAAAATAATTATGTTAAAATTTATAATTCTAAAAAAGGAGTTTTAATTAGTAAAATTGATGTAGTTAAAAATGAAGAATGGAAAACTTGGACAAGAACATTTGGTTGGGCTTTAAGTGGTTATTATGAAAAAGAAAGTAGTAAAATTACTTCTTGTGAGAGATATAATAAAAAAATGAAAAATAATAAAATTATTGCAATTGGAAATGAAAAAGGAGAAGTGAGAATTTATAAATATCCTGTTGTTGGGGAAGAACAAAAATATTGTATTGGAAATTATAATCATGGAGATAAAGTTACTAATGTTAAGTTTGCTTTGACTAATAGTGATGAAAATGGAATTTTATTTACTTCTGGAAGTGAAAGTTGTATTTATAAGTGGGTTTTGGAATAAGAAATTATTATTGTTAATTTCTTTAGTTTTTTATTTTATGATTTTTGGGTTTTAATTTAAAAAAATTATTCTTTATTTTTATTAAATTTTATTCTCTTTTTGAATTATTGAATAATTTTTTTTATTTTTTTTTACTTGTTTTATTTATATAGAATTAAAACTTTTTTTATGACTATTTTTCCTATTTTATTGTTTTATAATATAAAATATAATAAAACTAAAAATTCAATACAAAATAAATATTTATTTTTTTAATGATTAAATTGATTGAATATAGGATTATCTAAATTATTCAAATTATTATTATTTGTTTGATTAAACATTGGATTTTGATTTTCAATATTATTAAGATTTGTATTTTGATTTTGATTTTGAATTTGATTAATTTGTTTAAAATAATTAATTTGATTATTATTATTCATAAAAAAATTACCTCTCATTAAATTTTTTTGAAATTCATTAATTTGTTGATGATAATCAACTTCTTTATAAAATTGTCCAATATATTGATATAAAACATCTAAAGATTTTTTTTGTAAATTATTACACATTTGCATTGTTTTAATTTGTTTTTGTAATTCTTCCATTCCTTTTTGATTTTCATTATTATTATTAGTATTAGTATTATTATTGTTATTTGTATCGAAATTAATATTTAAATTTGAAGGTTGATTATTCACATTATTTAAATTGTTCATTTGATTATCAGAAAATAAATTTTCAGAAAACATATTATCAAGAAAATTATTATTTTGATTTTCATGATTTGGTTTATTTTGATTTAATAAAAAATCTAAATCATTTTTAATATTTGGAATAAAATTTTGTGTTTTTTGAGGTTCAAACATTTTTCCAAAAAGATTATTTTGATTAGGATTAATATTATTTATTTGAGCCATTATATTTTTTAAATTATCAATATTTGATGGATTACACATATTTATATTTAAGTTATTTGGAAATTTTTGAATATTATTTGGTAAAGGATTATTTATATTATTTGGGATATTATTTTGTAAATTTGGACTATTATTTTGAAAATTTTGAAAATTAAATTGATTATTCATTAAAAATTGATTTTGTTGTGGATTCACTTTATTCATATTATTTATTATCTTGTGGAATTGTAAATTTTATTTTTGAAGGATCATCCATTTTATTAATGTTTTTAAGTTAATTTAAATATAAAGATTGTTATTAAATATATTATTTTTAGTTAAAGACAAATTTATTTATTGGAATTAATTTATTTATAATAACTTTTAATAATTATAAATTTTATTATATGAATATAGAATTTGATTATAAAATTTTAAAAAAATAATAAAAATACAAATAAAAAAAATAATAAAAAATTACTGTTTATAATATAATAAAATATCAATTTAAATAAAAATCCTAATTAAAAAATTATTGATTTAAGAATTAAAAAAAACAATTCAAAAAAAAAAATTTAAAATTAATATATATTAAAAATATGAAGATAAAGAGATAAATATAAAGAAAAAACTTATAAAATTATACAACAAAGATAAAAACAAAAACTAATTGATATTAAAAATTGGAAAAAGTAGAGAAAAAAATTATAATAAATTAAATTATTTATTCTCAAAACATCAGTAAAAAAGACAAGAGAAATTAAAAATCTAATAGAATATTGTTAAAATGATACAGATAATATTATATTAAATTTAAAAAAAGAGAAAAAAATGCATCAGAAAATTTGCTTCAAAAATATAAATATTTTTCAAGCTATTATTGAAAATAATGATAAACAATATATTTATAATCTTTAAAAAAGAAGATTATGAAAATTTTAATAGAATTTAAAATTTATTTTGAATTTAAATAGAAAAATAATTGTAAATAATTTTTATTTTATTTATTTTTTTACAATTTATAGTTTTGATTAAAGTATAGATATAATTTTTGAAATTAATTAAAAAAAGATATTT